>NNCF01128703.1:44290-72820 GCA_002313205.1 Laupala kohalensis
GAATCTGGATCGTTAGAATATATATATATATATATATATATATATATATATATATATATATATATATATATATATATATATATATATACATACATACGTGTGTGTTATGTACCTATTATAAAAGTCATTAACTCTATACGAAGCACACGTATACATTTTTTCTATATAATATTTCACATTAACATAAAACGTACAGGGCGTTCACTTTGAAACACTTGACTATTCATGATTTACAAATGCTTGACATGATGGTCTTACTATAGTAATTATGTTAATAACAATGACAATAAACTGGTTTATTACGTGGTTCGAATCAAGCCATTAGGTCAGCTCTTCCGTCTGACTACCGTCAACAAAATGCATAACAATCATATGTACATTCATATACAACAATAGACATAAATATATATTAATATAGATAAATGAACATATGCCTAGTATTAAACCTTACATACACATTTTTGAAATTACTATGGTACGTCAATAAACAAGTCGCAAAACTGGATAGAGCGAATCGCAAAACTGGATAGAGCCAATAATAATCGAAGTAACTTCCTGACTTTTCACTTTTCGACATAATCACCTTGTACATTCAGACACTTTTCCCATCTCTTTGCAAGTTCTTGAAAGCCTGTGGCAAAGCAGTCTTTTGGTTGATGTCGCAGCGAACGAGTAACCAATTGAATTACTGCATCATCGGTTTCAAAATGACGACCACCCAAATGAATTTTTACGAACGATTTGTTTCACTCGCTGCACAGTGACTGCAGTTGACACCTCCACTGGACGACTAGGACGCTCTCCATCTCTGAAGCTTTGTCTTCCCTTGTTAAACTTCTGGATCAGCTTTCCGGAAGAAACAGCTGTCACCATGCACCTTTAGCGATGCACTACTTCTGTGGACAGTCCTTTGGCCCACAAAAAACGCAAAACTATATGCTGTTCTTCTCGTGTACACTCATTCAACAAAACTGCCATCGGGCACTGGCTGCCTCTTACTAACTGCATGCCTACGAAATGTCACGCAGTCTATACGACTAACATACATATTCCACCATCTGCTGGCAAGAAAAGCGCTCTTAATTTAAAACGGTATAAGGGAAACTTTTGCTGCTTATATATTGTCTTGCCCTCGTATGTCACAAAAAGACGAAGATTACATAATTACTCTACTTTGGTGTATCAATCTACGAATCATTCCAGTATTAACTTGAAGCAATAGTGGAAAATCTGGAAAACCGTCAATTAGGGTGACAACTGAAGTATTAGATAATATACTATTTTTACGTAAATAATAAAAAATAAATTACATAAAATACAGAATGCATCGATTAAAATATAATATTACAAAATAACATGAAGAATATTGCATTGAAATTTTTAAATTATGAGATTCAGACTTACCAATTTATTACCTGATAAATAACATTAAACATATTTAAAATGTATTATAATATATTAATTAAAACAAATACAATGATAAAATGTATATTAAAATTATAATTTAATATTAGATCTAGAGAAGTATGGCGTGGTGATCATTTGATAGTTTTCACCAACATTATCGTAAAATATTAAGACCAAATATAATAATACATATTATAAATATTAATACAAAATTATGTATACTACATGGTAAAATAACGGGATACTTAATATTATTTATAATGAGAATAGATTACAGCTATTTTATTGAGATTTTTCATTGAATTTTAATCTTAATCATTGCCTGGACAAGCCAGCTACTTCTGGAGTGACTACGAGAGATTTACGTTAAGAATCTGTTTCGTAAAAGTGTGTATTAAATAACTATTCATGATAGTAATGGGAAGTGAATTCTACATCCTAGCTACTCCTAGAGTAAATTAATGTTGCACCAGTATGTTAAGTAAGAATGAGGGATTATTATGTGTGAGGAGATAATGTAAGAGAATGATGTCCTAAAGATGTATAATGTAAGAGAATGAAACGCAGTCTGAAATCCTCCGTTTTATATTCTGACCTCCTTCTTGAGTGTTACGTTGTGGTGGTCATATATACGATACTTTTATTTATAAATGAAAAAGTTTTAAAAATTTGTGAGTAGTTGTTTTTCCTATTTTTCACTAACTTTAAAACTTTTAATCCATAGAAGACAGTAGTTTCGGTTTATTTTCAAGATAATATACATATATAATCTTGAAAATAGACCGTCACTACAGTCTTTATATATATATATATATATATATATATATATATATATATATATATATATATATATATATATATATATATATATATATATATATATATATANGTCTTAAGTGGGAAAACTTCTTATAGGTGAATTTAATAAAAACTTTGAGCTTAAAAAATATGTATTACTCGTTATCCAGAAATATTTAAGGTACATACAATGTAAAATAATAATAATACTTAGTGAAATAATTTGTTACTTTTCTGATGTGCTGGGAAAGAAAGTATCCATTTTCGTTTGTTTGAGGTTCTGGATTTACATTGCAGCAATAACATTGTCAATTTTTTTGGCATAGCGTAATTTACACTACGTGCTTGTTGAAATCACTCCAATAAAACTTTTTCCAACTCACATTTCCCGTGTTTCACCTTTTGTCGTTTACTCCCTCCCATTCACGAAACTGAGTGGGCGTGCCGGGTGGGTGTCGTGCTCAATAACCTCTCAGCTGCCTGCCGCCACGACTATCCTCTTCTTCACAGCTGATTGGTAGAAACCGCCCCTCGCAGATCCGTACCCGGTTATCACCAGTCACCTCGCAGAGATCTCGTGACCTAATTAAAGTTCACCAACTTCCGGATCGCGACCTGAACACATGACGAGTTACTTTTCCAAGACAGAACTAATTACTGACTTCATGGTTTGTCAGCCATCTGACGCGATGCTGAGCTACTCGTCATCGAAATGATCTCAAAGTCACAAGTTAATAAGTCTAGAAGACTGAAAATCAATGAGAAGCAAGTGATTGAAAAATCTCGCACTAGTAAGCAATTGATGCGAAGTGATAACTCACTTAATCGTGAGATCACTTATGATCGTTCCGATCTAAACTCGCTCGGATAATTCAAGCTAAGTTACATGTAACATGTAAATAAGATCAATCTGGCTGAGTATGACGTTCTCGCTCCGTAAGTAAGTTCTTAAATCAATAAGATGATAATGCTTAGTAAAATCACTCCGCTCAGTAAGATAAGATAGATAGATGTCAAGCGATTCCGCGCACCTTTTTTTGTAACAACCATCCCCATTATTCCCCAAAACTTTGAAGAGACAATCACGCCCATCTTCATGTCACGTGGTATCTTGAGCCAATTATCGCGTTCCGGCACTCCTCGTGGAGTAATTTTAATTGGCTAAGGGCCCATGAGGTACGCCCGTCCTCGACTAATAACGTCGCCCTATTTTCAACAACACTGCAATTTTTCGGCGACGACCACGACGTGAGCACGTGGTCCCACACCCGTTGAGGGATCCTTGCGTCTTGAGACCGCGACCCGGATTCCCTATTGTCCTTGTTATTTGCGCAGCTTCTTTTCCCATGCCAAGTGACAGTAGGTCGGCCGCTAAAGAACTCCCGGTCCTTCTTGTTCGAACATGTTCGTCATGTCCCCTGGTGATCACCATGCTCCGTCACTCACATTTTTTGTTCGCCTTCTGCGTCGGCAGCAGCTTCTTGCTCCCTTGTCCTACGCCGCGTCTATCCGCTTTGATCCTAAGGGGTCCTCAGCCTCTTTAACTTCTTAATTTTTATGATTCTTTTTGCATTTCTGAGTACCCGCCGCCAAATAACCCAAAAAGTGCTCCCTCGAGTTTCAACACTTCTTCACCCACGCCTTTGTTAAATCTTTTCTAAACGATCCCTGGTTAATATTGGCCTGCTTCCCATTGTTTGTCATTTCTTTATTTTCCGGTTCCGCGCAGACTACTGGGCAGAACCGTCTCCCTCGATTACTTTATTCAAAAACCAGAGATTTTTATTACTTTGTTCAAAGTACTTTCGAACAGTGCCGGTCTTTGTTTTTTTCAAAGGCGGCTACCCCTCCCTTTGTCGGCACGTAGCGCTTGCCTCTCCAACGCTCAGCCCCCACTCTTACTCAACGGTTCCTTTTTGAAATGTATCTTCTGATTTTTTTGCGTAACAATTTTAATTTAAATTAATGAAATTAATATTTCGTGACTATCTCTCTGTCTCTCGTCCTCCTATTATAAAGTGACAAAAAGGAGGATCGGGTTTCGGTTCATTATTTACGTGAAATATGCACTAATCTTTCGTAAAAGAAATAGACTTTTATAACCATTGGTTATCATTTTACACTTAATACAAAAATACAATGATACACATCCCCCAAATATACATTCAATAATTACCACGAGATTAAACATGTTACAGTTTCACTGAATTGATCACCTTACAAAGACTGAGTCGGTTTGAAAAATACTAAGGTTTATGATCCTTTTAACAAAGATCATCCTCTTGGTGAAATCTTTGTTCATTATTTATACATTTCTTCAATTAAAACTTTCCAACAATAAAAGGCACAATTTCAGTAAAATTCTTTGACTTGCAATCATTTTCACTTGAAGGAATTTCGCTTGTACGTGATGAAGCAAGCAAGGTACCGTAAATGGCCCTTCAGAGAATTACCTTTAAAAAATGATGGCGACATTCAGCACCAAACTACCGTGGGATGTTGTCCTTCGGAGGGCGTGGATGCCCCTCGGCTCGCTCCTTCGGCTCAGTCGGTACCAACACCTTCCCCAAATTATCTGCGGTGCCTACCAGTTCGATTCCCTCATCGGATGTTGGATATCGATAAATACCATCTCAAAGCACAACTTGATGAAGACGTAAATGCATCACTGGCTCTCGGTAATGTTCAATTTTGCCACTCACCATAAAATCAGATTGTTCATCAATCACTAGCTCATTGTATAAACTGTTCCCTTTATTAATGTCAGTTCATCTCATAACGACAACGTTCTAGCATGATCGAATGCGTCTTAGACAACACATTGACACCTGAGTGTTGTGTCAATAGAATATTTCAAAACAATATTCTCGAAGATCAAATCTCCGAATTCTTTAAATAATGTTCATAATGTTTAGAATGAACTCGAAATGACCACGAACTCGGCATCGTAATGTACTCGGAATGATATTAAAATGTTCGTAATAAACAGAATAATACTCGTAATAATGCTCAAAAATAGTGCTGATGGTAATGATCTCTGAGCGTCTCCGCTCCGATTTTAAATAATAAGATACCTACTCCTCTGTCAGAATTAAGTAAACTAGCTCCGCCCAGCTGTGAAATCGTTCATCCTCTTTAGCCAGTTCCTAGCAATTTTTCAATCATGTGATTTTTCCTTAATTGGTTCAATTTTCTGTACGCATTTCTTTCTTATCCAATAATGGAACTTAATTTCACTGACACTACTTCCTCTTGTGAGTCAGTACTTTTCGTATAGTGACCTCTAACTTACAATCAACAGATGAGTGACGCACAATTTTTACAAGGGCCTATTCATTATTAAAAGGAAAAATCCATTCCTCTGGCTTCTGAAAAAGTAACACTTAAGTTTCACGTGTCTGCTAAACATCATTTTACCTATTGTGTGAACACGTGTAACACTGCGCGATTGCCATTCTTCCTTCTTCTTAGGTTTTCAAAATTGAGACCTGCATGGATCAACACGCCTTAATTGATTCTCCCTCCTGCGAAGGGTCTCCGAACAGACCTTCATTTATTCCTTTTACAAAACTCAGTCCACTTGTATTTTTCCAATGATTTATCACCTCCTCACAACTATTTATTTGTTCTCCCTATCCAGAGTGTCTGAATGTTCATTTCTAACGACGGCTGTACTTTTTTCATCATTTAATTTTGAAACTTACCAGATATTTTCCAGAATTGCTAAAACGTATTATGGAAAATTACAATCAGATATCTATTACGAACCCCGGGCAGCGCCTTGACACGTGCTCAGTGAAGGCAGTCTCCCTCCTTTTGACTTTTGTTAACAACTCGACAAAAAACAGACCATTCTCAGAACCCTTCGGTACTTGCCTGCGTTTGTTCGAGGATTCCTATTGAAAAGCGTTTTATTTTCGAGCCTGCACGGACTCCCGAATATTAGATTTCTTATATTCCAATTTTTATAAAAATGAGTAATTAATTATTTATTGCAATATATATAATTGTTTGTTTATAACATGAAACAAATATTTAAGAAAACCAGATTTAAATCAAGCTATAAATAAAATAGAGAGTAATTGAATTTCAGCGACGCGCAGGCAGAGCGGTTTGAGACCGCGCCTGAAAGGGGGAAGGGGGAAGGAAATACAATAACGCACGGAGAAGGGTTGGTTCTTCGCATGGGAGCCGTGGACGNGCCCGAGTATTTTCGTAATGGAAAAGATATTTAAAAACTTTAGGAGAGGCGTCTGGGAAGTGTCCAAAATAAAGCGTAATAGCTAGCTGACAAGTGCATTTGAAATTAAGAAATCGATGGGTGACGACAAGTGCAGGGCAGAGGGACCAGAAGAGTATTAAATAAAAGAAAAGGAAGCCTAGATAAGTGCTATCGTTGTACGGAAAGAGAAAGTTCCATTATCAGGGCTGTGAAGAGACATGAGTATATTTTTGGTTAATTAGAAGAAAGGACGCGGTTGAACGAAACAAAATATCCATTGTAGGGGATGGCCCGTGCATGGACAACGCGTGTCAAGTGACATTGGATGGAAGGCACGTGAGAGGAAAAAAAGGATGGGGGGACGCTAACCGCCTAGGCGCGTGCTGAGGGTTAAGAACAATGGTGGCTAAGGACGAACGATGGGTTCGTGGAGTGAGAAAGTAACCACGAAAATAAGTGTTGGGTCTTGGAGTGGAATGAGGTGATAAGAAATTTAACAGACATGTCAAAGGAAATAAGGTATTGTCAGAGTGCTGAGGAAGAGGTCCCGTTATCTAAATTAAACATTGATGTGAGGAGAGATGAGGGTTTTGGAACGAGGAAACGTCGGAGAAGAGACGGGTGAAAAAATACGAAGCCAAAAGTAGGAGAACTAACAAATGCAGTCATTGGCTGAGAACCAACCTACGTCACTTCATGGCAATCCAATCAGGATTGGTCCACGTGAAGTACATATTGATAGCCATTGGCCACCAAACATCGCTACGTCAGAGAAGGGTGGATTTAATTTCGAAGTTTTGGGGGCACTGGCGGGGGAAACGATTACTTAAGGACAGACAAAACGAGGATGAATGAAGAGATATTTTCTTAGAGGTGGAGGTGTTAGGAGTACGTGATTATGAGATTATTAAGAACGAGATGAGATATAAGACAATGTCCACTCTGATAATCTCCGAGGTCGAGCAATGCATGTTGCCGGTCTCTTTTATAGTTGCTTCTGTTTATGTGATTACAATCAGATGCTGACATATTTGTATTTAATCGTACGGCGAATAACGAGTTAATTGAGTTCGGATCTCGCCAACAGCGTCTGGACGCAGTTTGTGAACTTNCTTTTCACGAGTGATTAACAATTTTGGCTATGAACAGTTTTTGTGACATCCGCCTTTACTAATTCTCCTCAAGTTGAGCGGGGCGATCAAGCCATTGTCCTTATGATGGTTGTGTGCCCCATATGCCTAGATGAAAATGAAACAGAATGTGAAACACCACTAAGCGGTCACACCTTTTGTTCGCCATGCATCCAACAGTGGCAACGAAAATCTCGTCCTTTGAGGCAACCTCACTCTGTATGCGTTGTTTGTCGAAGTGCACTCGAGAGAATGCAAGAGAACGCAACTGTGAATAGTAATAATTACCTTTCACTTATTAATTTGCAACCCATTCGAATAGTTATAGACATCCTTATCAACTTTTCCATGCCCCCCTGCTGCGCACGCCTCTTCTTCTGGCGTCGCTGCATCCTCGGCCCCCACCACCTCCACCATTACCACTTCTGCCGCACCCTTCTCATCCCATGCTCCTTCTCGCGTCGTCCGGCTGACGGAGCTATCTTTCTGGAAAGCCAAGAAATTGAGCGGGACATGCTCAGGGAATTCCAGAAGGTATGCTCTGGCCGCTTACTGCGACCCGCACGCGATTCCACTACCTCGTCCACCCTGAGACGTCCACAGACCTCGCTCCGGTGGTGAAGCGACTTAATTCGCACCTCGCAGCTTGACGAGGCGGGTTTCTTCTACCATCTTAAAATTCCGGTGCGGTTAAAATTCATCCTTCGCCTATCTCACTCCATTCCCTCGTCGCAGATCGCCGTCGTACTCACTTTTACGCCGTTGAGGTGAACTAGGCCCAACTCCCTGACATTCTCCTCCTGCAATATCTGTTTCATCACAGGGTTGCAATCGAGGTGGCACATGGCAGCGATCGTGTTCCTCGCTGTCTGAATTGCCAGCAATGGGACCCCACTTGTGGCCGTTATGGTCGTCCCGTCTTTCTCCTCTGGTGCACCGCCCCCACTTCATCGACGCTTGCGATCGCGAGACAAGTGCTGTCCGCTGCTCGCATTGCGGCTTGGGTGAGCATGTTGCCTCTTTCTTCGGCTGTCCCACTCGTTGAATCTTCAGCTCAACGGAAGGAGCAAGTCGTCAATGCGCGAGAAGCTCACGAATCGGCTGTCCTACGGCGCAGGGCAATTACCTCCGCTCGCACCGCGGTTTCGTCCGACCCCGCCCCCCTCCTCCCCACTTTTGGTTCTGTTTGGGCTGACCTCGCCGGCGGCTGCTCCGGTCGTTCTTCTCCGTCTTCTCTTTTCGCTACCCACGCTCCATCCGCTGCTCATTCGCCCATCCACGCCTCTCTCGCCTTCCTCCTGTCTCGCCCCGTCCAGTCTCCAGGATCTGATATCCGTGATGGTCTACTTTTCCAACTTTGACCACGTGAAACTCTCACAGGTTCTCAGGGAAATAGTCGTCAAACTAAAGACCCCGGGGCTGGATACCCTCACCCAGACTCTCCAAATCATTCCCCTCCTTGATTAATCACCTTCAGTATTTCTTCAAATTTAATTTCTGAAGGTACAATCCTATCCTTTGCTACATGGAATGCCCAGGGCAAGGTCGTCGGAAAAGCTGCATCTATAAGGTAATTCCTTCTGGTATATTCAGTTTCAATACTCCTCTTCCAAGAAACCCACCTAAATTCAGAAAATGATTTCTCCATCCCCGGATATCACATCTACCGCGACGATTGCTCTACCAGTCGCGGTATATCATTACACCGCCCACACGCGCATGCCTACCCTCGCGCTCGTTGCCATTGAAGCAACCGCTGCCGAAATAGGAAGCACTTTGGACCCCATTATTTTCGTCTCACTCTACAAAAAACTGTTTAATGACCTCCTCCACGTGAACCTCATCTCGCTTCTCCACTCAGGCACCGCCGTAATTATCGCGGGCGATTTTGACGCCAGAAACCGAAATTGGGGCTGTCGTGTGACGAAGGACGCAGGGGAATCATTTCTCAATTTCTTGAATTCCATCTGCACCGTTGCCCTCGCTCCACCTACCCGCTCCACCACCTCTACGATAGGGAACCACACGATATTTTAGATATCGTGCTCCACCCCTCCACCCTCACCATGTCACATCCCCACTCACTATTCGAATTGAAATCTGACCATTTCCTCGTGCTTTCGCCCTCTACGTGGGCGAGATTCCTTTATCACACCCCCTTCACCCCACCCCTGATACAAGTTAGCAGCAATTTTTTATTCCCACCTCTCCCGCAAAATCGATTTGTCGCTCCCTCTGATCGCGAAGGACGACGCTGACGCTGCAATTAATCACGTGACCAACCTCTTCACCACCGCATAGAAAAATTCCACCAGCTACTTCCGTCTCCCCACGCCCGAGCGTTCGATAAACTTCCCGGGAAAATTCTTCTCTTCATTCGCGAAGAAGTCTTCTCCGCGTATACCGCCGCACTCGCGACCCCCTCGACCGCTTTAACTTCAACAACGCTGTTTGAACCCTTTCGGAAAAGTTGGGTGGACCTTCTTGAAAAATCCATTATCTCGGGATCAGACGATATTTGGAAACTTCAAACGCGTGTGAGAAATCACATGCCCCCCGTTACTGCCCTCTTTATATCGGTCACCGCTCTGCCCCGGGTGACGTACTGAGGCATTCGCCGACGTACGCCGATTTCGTCAAGACTGAGGCATTCGCCGACGTGCTGGAAAAGCGCTTCACGCCGATGCCACTCCCCTCCCCCACCCGCCATCACATTTACGACACATTTGAGATTCCGGAAAAATTTGCTATTTCGGAGTCCAAAACCCGCGTCGCCGTCAGATCCGTTAAAAAACGAAAGTCGCCGTTTCGTGACCGAGTGACCGGGCAAATGCTCAGCAACCTCCCTCGCACGACCATTAAATTCACAACCGCACTATTTAATGCATGTTTAATTTTAGGTTATTTTCCCACCGTGTAGATAAATGCGACAGTAGTGATGCTTCCGAAATCTGAAAAAATGGCCGCGACTCAAACAATTACCGTCCTATTAGTTTACTCCCCATTCTAAGGTAGACCCTCGAGCGAATAGTGTTGGCACGCATGAGTCGAATCCTCAACAACGCAAATGTGATTCGACCTGTGCATTTCGGTTTTAGGATAGGATGGTTCGTCAGCCTCGCAAACACTTCGTTTAGCAATTGAGGTGGCGACGGACATGAAACAACAATTTTCCCTCCGCACGGTATTTTTTTATTTCTCCTTCACCTTCGATAACGTAAATAACGCTCTCCTCTCAACATTAAAACCGCTCGTCCAGGAATTATTATTACATTTTATAACCTCGTATTTATCGCGACGTACCTTCAAAGTGCGGTACCAGTGCTTCACCTCAACCCCCCCACCCCTTTAACGGACGGGTACATTAGGGCGCGGTCCTCGCTCCCAAGCTCTTGTCAGTCTTCACTAAAGACATACCAAGCGTGCCAATGATCCGATAATTTCTCTACGCAGACGAAGTTCCATATTGTTACACGGAATTCGCTTCCCGTCCCCGAACCGTTAAACATTTAAAGAGGGCCTTCAACTAATTCGTCGAATGGTCACGCAATAACGGACTCACGTTATATCCCGACAAATGTCAAGCGCTTCTTTTATCATTCTCCATAACTCCCACCATAACGACACAACCCCTCAACATTCTAGGCAACACTATTCCCTGGCATGACTTGGTTAAATATCTCGGTGTTATTTTTAATCGAAAATTAATTTTCAAAAACACTGCCATCTGGCGACCCAAAACACGCACCTACGCATACACAGCCTCTACCCCATCTTCAGGTCCAGAAAGATCCGTAGACCGGTAAAAGCATGTATATACAAAACGTGCGTTCGGAGCGCAGGCGTTTACGCTTACCAAACATGGGCCTCTTCCCTTCGTAATCCCGTCAATGATTTAACTCGCGCGGAAAATAATTTCATTCGTGTCGCATATAAACCCAAGCGAGACAGTATTTTCAATAGTAATAAAAAGAAATATAAAATTACTCCTATTACGAAATTTATTTAAAAACTTGCGAGAAAAACATATAAATGACGATTTTTAAAATCCAAACAACATACCGTTATTCGAAAAATATCGTGAACTCATGAACCCCGCACCCATCTCTAATGCATTAAAACGATCACCACTGACGTTCTGTGGTATCCATCTCCCACTTAAAACCCTCATCCTTCGACCTGTCATCTGACAGGTGAGCCAATTTGCTGGGGCACCGGTAAGCGATTCATTACACTTTCTACGCTTCTTTCCTTCTAACACACACTTTCGCACACCGTGTAGAAAAACTTAAATTGCATGCAAGAAGACCTTTCCCACATTCGTTATCAACTTTTAAAGTTTACAATACTTAACGATATCGTGCAAGATGATGATATTGAACAATTATGAGAAGAGATGGATGATAAATTATATTCAAATGTCGTGAATACTTTTTTTATCTCAACATTGTTGAAAACATGTTAATTTTTTTGAACATTTTTGTCGACAATTCTTTCTTTATGTTTGCACCAAAAGGATCATAGGCGTCATGCTTCATCTTTTTGCATAAGTAAGTGGCGTGAAAGAGGAAGATGAGGTTGATGAGCTACAATACAAAATGAAATACTTGTACAACAAGCAAGAACAGAAGCGACTGATGTATGTTTGATGAGACAAAGAGAAAGTAACATGTAGTATATGAATTAAAAATTGGTTAAAAACAAATTGTACTTTTCTTTTTCTCTAGACACTATCAGTGATAGGATCCTGTCAAAAAAGTGTCCGAACTGGAAATTGAACCAGGGACTCTCAAGTCTGTTGTTCTACCTTTTTGAGGTATCCGAATATTGGAGATAATTTCCTTACGTTTTTTCATATCAGGTTTAACGAAATAGCTCAGATGGGAAGATTTAAATGTCCCCGCTTCGAAACTGGGTTTATGTACGACAAATGTTTTCTTAATAAAGGTTGATTAGAAAACTCCCTTCCACCAATATCCTCACTCTTACCTCTCATCATGTGATATGACTCAACTTGTCTCACTGGTGGGGGAAATCACACCCATCTGCCATGAAGTAAAAACGTTTTTTCTCTATTGTGTTCAGATCACAGCAGCGATCACAGGTCGGTGCATGATGCACTATTGCGACATATTGCTCAATCCTTCCTAGTTTCATTTTCAGATTACATCCGCCGTAATTTTTGAAAATTTGGGTTCTTGAGTGAGGGATTGATGTTTTAGAATGTTGTCATCGCCTGTTGAATGACGTCATCGTTTTTTGTAAGGTGTCATCGTTTGGTGAAGGACTTTGTCACTTTTTAAGTTTGGCAGGGATAACATAAGGCAACACGCATAAGGCTAAATTTAAATTAGCATTGGAGCCCCTTGAGATATTTTAAGACAATATCTCAAGTTTAAAAAAGGTACACCAATTGGTACCGCACTACATACCAACAACAATCAGTTGTAGAAACTCTAGATTCGGGACACCTAACCACCTAATACTAAGTGACAGTGACTAGGATCCACAGGGTTGTGCATAGATTCATCATAAAATAAGGTTTATTACCATGTAACAACAATACGTGCTAATACAAAATAAAATCAAACACATGAAATAAATTTACCACTTGCATTCCTAATATCCATCGTTATTACCCCTTATTAAATTAACAAATATCCCCATCAATCTATCGTTATGACAAGAAAGCACATATCCCCAAAATTCTAACACTATTCCTCACTAACACTAGATCTTACCCTATTCCCGCAACTCCATGATATTCCCTATAATTGATCCCTTTCCAAAATAATTACAATCTAAGACATAATTTTCGCCATGCAGATGCCGCTTTATTAAATATCTTAAAGTTCATGTATGCTGTCTGACTTTTGATTAAACTCCCAATGGAGCGGTTTTCACTTTGTTGTTCATTGAGTGCTCACGTACAATGAATCTCAAGGAAGAGAACGTCTGGACGTCTAGGAGTCGTAGCGAGACAAATGTTTGCCCCGCGCCACGTTCTGGGAAGGCTGACCTCGGTTAGGTAGCTCGTCCGCCATTCCATCTGGCATCTGGACTCGCCCTCATATCAGTTTCTAGGCACCACCAATTCACCATTCATCTTCCTCACTTCTGCGTCAGAGTTACACTTGGAGTCAAGAGTTCGATGCGTTAGCTCTGCGACCTGATACACAGGTCGGTCCTCGCGTAGTTTTCGCGATTCGGCCATTAAATGACGCACGTGTTAGTCATACTATGAATGAATGTTAGACCGAAAACGCGTTTAGTGTGGAGTAGATAACTCCCGCACTTACTAAGGGAATCGAACTGAGACTAGATTCTCATGTCTTGATTGTGGCCTAGACAGACACGTCCGCTCCCGATAGACGCCGTCCTGCAAGTCTTCTGCCCTTCTTTGCTCCCACTTTCCAAGCTCACTCTATTCCCGCAAAATATTCGCCATCACAATTTCTTCTCCAATGGGAGAATTCTTCAGTGTTTTGCGTGACATTAGTTTTTTCTTTAATGCCTGTCATAGGCTGCTGTTCTCGCCATTTAAAGGGTGTCCTAGTTTCCCAAAATCTATTGAAGCAGCACCTCTGAAAAAGGAATCTAAAAATAGTCGGAGAGGCCTCCTCCTCGTGTGACGAAGAATGGTTGATATGAATAAAAACAAATATATGCTAAGAACAAGCTCGCATTCTTGTTGGATAAATTTCAATCGATATGAATAAAAGTTATGAGCATTGCCACATGCCCTTCTCTTGCGGAGGCCAAACTCCTGTCCTAGACATGCGATCTTTGCCTCGGATTCGTATGAATAAATATGTATTATGCACTTTTTCCTCGATGTTTTGACTCATCGCTTTCTGACCCACATTCGTACCATGCTCATTTGTACGATTCTCACTGTTGGTGGCTCGACTAGTGTTTGTGTATCTCCAAAATTAGTTAGATTTTGTTTGCAAAATCAATAATGTGTAAAGTAAATTATGGGTAGGAGATAAACGTCTTGGGACTTAATAAATACCAATACAACTATTTACAAAGATTGTCAATTTAAGAGCGTGTGAGTTTGGGGGAATCATAAGGGAAACTGTGAGCATGTGTAGTTTAGAAATTTGAATTGTAGGAAATATAGTTGATAATTAATTAAAACTAATATTATTTGAAGCTGTGAGTATGTTATACCTTCTGTGTGTGTGTTTTATTTCAATAAACGGGCAGAACTCCGCCCTTCACTAAATCCATTCATTGGGATTCGATTAAAAATGCTTACTTGGTTTGATAATAAATTGTTACCAATACACCACCCAGAATGATCTCATCATTGGCTTACCCAACGTGTGGTTCTTGATTAATTGAGTATGTGGCTTAACTACTACTTAATTTCATTTGTTTGGTTAATTACATGATTAATGACAAGGGCAATCTTTACCAGTAAGCACTAGAATCTTAAATACGTTACAATTGACACTCCAACGTGGGGCTTCACTAAATGGCAGTAATTTATGTTTAAATAAATGAGTGGAATTTCTGCCATTTTATTCTTCTGTTTAAATCGGGATTGACGGTTGTTACCACTACACCATCCCCTCCTAAATACGTTTCAATATATAACTCAGAGGAAATATAGTTAGGTGAATTTCAAGTTAAACAAGACTGTCACATTTATTTATTCCTGTAGAATAGCTATTCTTCCCATCAAATCATAAACTTGTATTGTCCTTCACCTTCTCAAAGGGAACGAATGAGATAACGAAATTGAACTACTTCAAAATAATAAATATCGATAATTTTCTGAAGTACATGCTCTAAATAACGTAAGTATTTCTATTTATTCCTTCTCTTCTTTTATTTCAGAAAGGAGTATAGAAGACCTTATATCTATCAAGAGTACAGATAATTTCCTTCGCTTGGAATCAGGTTAGTTTTCCCCAAGAATGTCCTACATGGGAGAACAATTGGTTGTTCTTGTAAACCAAAACAAATGCTTCGTCTCTTAAAGCTGTCAACGATACTGCTGAAAGGACAGTAAAACTAATGCAAGACTTTCATGGTTTGATTTCTGCTAATGAGGAGCAGAGACAATTCCTATTCTGTTGTGTTCAAGAACATCGCCAGTTCTTTCCTCTCTGTAAAAAGGAAAATTTGAAGATAAAGTAATGTTTTCTTCATTATTTTTTGTAGTATATAATTCTAAAATATTAGTATATAATTAATGGTTTAAATATGTTTTATTTTTGTTTTTCCCAGCACCTGGAGTGATGATTTAATTGCTTATATCAATTCTGGCTACTTAGACCACTAAAATCAGAGTCACCAACGTAGTTCTTCAACTTTTCCCCAGTTCGTGCATTTCATCCAACTAACTTAAAATTTTTGCTTGATCTTTTACAAAATGTTTGAATGTTCTGACTAACATTTCAAGTCGATTCAACTGTAATGACGGACTATGGAAAAATTTTAAAGTTCCACCAGAGACTCTTATTTGAAATTGGAGTCTCCTGTTGAGCGCTCATACCTCTTTTCAGTACATTTTTCATTTAATCAACTTGAAATTTTTACTAAATATTTATCGAACGTTTTCAAAAAGTACTGGTAAAATTTTGAAATTCATTGGACGAAAAACGCGGACTCTAGAAAGAGTTACGCACTGCGCTGGCACTTCATATTTAACAAGTTGAGCTTTTATTACCACATAGCAACTTTCACGTGAATTCGTCCCAAGTTCCTGTCATTCATCAACTATTGTCTTTCGTCACCGAAATCATGCTCATCGTGTTGTGAGTGAAAGATGGTAAAATTCAAGACGCGATGCGCCACTGGTGAATTATCACTATCAGATTCAGTGGCATCATCACTGTCACTATCACGTAACGTATGTCTACACATGGGACATACACCTTCTTCCGCTAACCATTGGTGAATGCAGGGAGTGCAAAATATATAATGACACTGCGCTTCAAAGGGTTCACCTATGTTCTCTTCGAGACAGATAGGACATGCCACCGTCTACACACTTCCCTTGTGTTAGAATATTATCGTGTTAGATCATTTTTTTATTTCACTACTCGGACAATCGCGTTGGGGTGGTGGGAGACCATCAATAATTGGTGCGCCCACTGTTGCAATGGCTGTGACAGTGGCGATAGAGTTTGATGCGAGGATCTTCTAGCACTGCCTTCGGCGATCCTAGAACGATCAAAGACTAAACCGACTTGATGTGCTGCAGAGGTGGCAAGGATACCGATTGGAAGACGATGTAGTATTGTGTCATCCAACAAGAGACGGTGTCCAACGCGATGATACACTTCGATGACTTCAATGAATTCTTCAACAAGCATGGCGACGCTGAGCACCCTTCTGACACGCTAAGTGTTACGGCTCGGTTTAAATATCAAAAATTTCATGAAGGTGGACGGAATTGCTGCCAACTTTTTATTCTTTTCATGTCAGAAAGATGATTTCTAGAACAATGTCCTATGGAATGCATCTGCAAAGTACTCATTAAAATACTTCTCCCTTCTGTGCTCACACGATGGATCGGTGACAACGCACGTGTTATATTAACAACATCGTGTGTCAAGGCACATTGCTTTATTGTGAAGGTCAGTAAAACACCTATGTGCAAGGACGTTCGCCAATTTCTTTTTATTTGGTTTAGGAAGATCTCTAGAACAGTTTTATGGAATGCATCATCAAAGACCTCGTAAAATATTTTTTCTCTTTCTTTCGCGCGCACATATGTGTTCAACCTTCCACGCTGTCAAACACAGGTGTCTTTTAGCAGCTCTATCTGCCAAAACATTGCTTCATTTTTAGGAGGGAAAAATCTTTCATCCCAGTCACACGTACGTGGATTGCGCTCATGTGCATGTATCAAGGAAGACGTTTTGTACACTGACGGGAGTTGTTCTTTGAAAGTCGTCTAAAACACATGTGTTTTTAAAAATTGAATATTGTTTTATTACCATCAGACACCACTTTTCTCTTTTTGTTTTTTAACATGACTCAATTTTACGCGTACATCGCCATACAAATTATTATTATTTTTTCACATGGTTTGTTTTTAATTTTTTAGCATAGTCATTCACGTATTTTTCTCTCTTTTTAGTGTTGCAGAATTTTATACAGACTTTCAAGGATTCATCAAAGACAATCAGTTTGACTCAAAAACATCATCTGTATTATCGGAGGATGGGTTAAAGAAATACAATTTCAAACCTCCTTGTTATGTATTGAACGATGTGGACGCAATCACGGGAAGATGGTTAGAGAAGTACCACCACATGATGAAATGGGAAGATGGATACATAAACTATGATGAAATCCCACCCATAACGGAAAAATATATTTTTTTAAATAACATTGATGTCATTTACATCAAGGGTGTTAAAAATGCAATTGTTGAAACTATTTTTAAAGCATCATCATGAATTGCGAAGATTTGGTATGTTCAAATTCTAAAATGTGTAAAATTGTAAATGTGTAAATGGGATGTCCAAATTTAAAAACAATTGATTGAAGTCTATTAAAAAACAGGGAGATGCGAGTCTTGCTGCAAAGGTGTCGTTACATGAGCGAAGTGAAAGAGACATCAAATGTATTTGTAAAAAATTATAAAAAATAAAGATCTTTATACAATCGAGTTATGTTTTATGTTGTACCTAGACCTATGGTATGGGTATAGAAACGCAACCATTTTTTATACACTTTCTTTATTTTTCAAAAGTAAAGTCATGTTACAAAAACTGTGGACATCTTGTCTGCAGTGTAGGTGATTCACATTGTACTTCTTTTTCTTCTTTTCCTCCCATATGACTACTGTTTTTTATTTTATAATATCTTTTTTAATGAATCCATGAGATATGTTTTGCATCGAAACCCAACCATTTCACATAGCAAAGTGGACCCTTTTTCCATAGGATTTTCTCTACGAGGATATAATGGGTATGTTTGGTACAAAGCTTAAGATCTTCATAAGAAAAACGTCCTAGGATCGCTTCTCCACGTTCAAATCTGAGGGAATACGTCACTGGATTTGAGAGATCTTGGCAATCTTGAAGGGTTTTGTCGTCCACGAGGGTTCATAACCTTTTTGAAAGTGATGCTTATACTTGCTGATGCGGACGAAATCGCCTACACGAAAGTTTTTGTTAACGTATCGGGGATAGAGTGTTTTTCACATGAGACGATTGTCTTTCATGAGACGATTTTCTTTCACATTGTGGGCTCACCCCCATGGTACGATGCTTTGTCGCGTTGCAGTCACGAACAAGAACAGGAAGCATAGAGAGCCATCGAGTGAACCTTCAGCACAGTAGCGTTGCCACATGCAAGTTTTGAGTGTGCGATTAAAGCGTACCACAACACACGCTTTCAAAGTGGAGTAGGTGGAGCCCTTTTCCGTCAACCATTTTTGGAAGAGGTACTGTATAATTCAGTACTGTGATCGGTATGTAAAAGTGTAGTTTTGCGTTTTAAAAACGATAAAATACATATACCTGCTGTCTTGATAGCGTCTCCCGTTTTACGCTTGACGGGTACCAGAGTATTCGGATCACGCCAATATTTGTATTGTGGGATAGCGTTTGCAAAACGAAGACCTGATCTTTCTTTCTTAGCTTGCCTCCAATCTTCCTCCTATTAAACGAAATGTGAGTGGTTCCTTTCTTATATGAAGTGCAAGTGGTGTGTGTAAACAATTCTTTAATTATTTTATACTTGTTGGTAGGGGTGTATTTCATTCGTGCTGTACCCGAATGATGAAGTTTATGTGCACTCGTTTCCTCCAAGATGTGTATGTTCATGGCTAAATCTCTAGGTGTAACCTCTCTCATATTCGGTGTTCTATCAAAGATGAGCTCTATTAAACCAGATGTTGGATAATAGAGCTCTACTAGAATCTCGAATGTACCGTCATTAAGGAGATCGAGGAGCGAGATTCCGAGATTACTGAGACACATCTCTCCATCGGATATATACGGACCGTACTCCCTATTCGAACGGTCTTGACGTACACTCATTCGCTCAAGAAACCAAGCTGTAGTTTGTGTGTGTTGTCTTTGTTTTTCGGTAACATCATCCATCGCTTCCTCTTCATCGTCCTTACTGTAATGGGTAGCAAGTGCTTCATCATCTTCACCTTTAGTTAGCGAAAGAAAAGAGCTTCCTCCATATCCCTTCTTACACTATCGCCAGTTGTCTTTGTTTTTTCTTCTTCTTCTTCGTTTTTACTCGATTCTAAAGCCCTTTCCATAGGTTCTTTTACATAAATACAAGCATTCTCGTGCGTTCGTTTTCCATGCGTTGGAGAACATTTTTATTCTAATGGTTTTATGAACATTTTAAATTTAATTTTCCAATGTGAATGCAGACGAGTTGGGAATGATAGGTGGTGGTGACGTTTGTTGTAGTGTTTTTTTTGTATTGTCTTTTTCATATTTTTCGCGGTATCACACTCATCTGTGTTCCAGGTTCTCCTTTTTTTAAAGACTTCCCCCTATTTTCGATTTTATTTTCATGACACCCGCCGTAGCTAATGCAGCAGCGCATTCACCAAAACTCGCATCGTCGGATGTGACGCGAGACCACGCACGCTTCCCGAGTATCTCGTCTGCTCTCTTTTTCTCTTCAACACCCTAGTATTTGAAATAAATAATATCATGCTCCTTGCATGCTCAATCCAGAGCATTGATGCCACGATTGCCACGCGCTGATCGCTTTGCCAATTTGATACCCGGTCCACAGGATTGATAAATCCTGGAATATGTAATTTAATGGGGAGCTTATCCACGATGCAATTAAGGAAACGTCCAACACCCCCTCCACGTCCATTCTTGCGCACAACCCTCCGACGAGGAAAACACGCGTCATTTTACGTCTTTGTGATGCTTTGTATCATGCATCTCTTGAATGTCAAATGCCGCATTGTTGTATTGTCATTCTGTTTCATAGACGAGGAAAGAGGAAGCGATCAAAACCTTGTCGATAACGTCCCTCAAGCATTGACCTTGTTTTATTAATGACAAGAAAAGGAAAGGGTGATGTATTCCAAACAATGGAACACATCTGTCTAAAGTAATGAAATGTGGAAAATCCATACCCACATGCTCCTTGTAAATGTACTCGAGGTTGTTGTCGTCTTGCTTAAAAGAAATAATCATGTTGGCGTTATGAGGTGTTTTGGAATTTTTGTACACTTCTGACATAGATACAAAACATCACTACGTTTGTGACGACCCATCGCAAAGTAGGTTTTGATGCAATCCTGTTTCTCAGTCGCGATATCATTACACATGAACACATTATATGAGACCACCTCCTTCCACTGGAGGGATCACCTTCTCACGCTGCGAAAAATAATAATAATAATATTCAAGAGATTCATTTTTAAAAATTCATTTGATGCAACTCCAAACCCTTTAAAATCAAAACGGGGGTGAGGTAAGGATACAGACTCTCTCCATTACTCTTCAATTGTGTCCTTGAAAAAATAATAAGGGAATGGCGCAGACAGAAGTTTATCCTCAAAATAGATAACCAATTACATTAGGGAGAGGAAAAGTGGTGATAGACTGTTTGGCATTTGCAGACGACCTGGCAATCCTGACACGTGATATTACAATAGCCCAAAAGCAGACTGAACTTCTAAAAGAAATAGCAGAGAGGGTTGGTCTTCAGATATCATTTGAAAAAACCGAGTATATTACCTGCAACAAAGAAGCACCTACATTCACGGAAACAAAATATGGCAAAATTAAGCGAGTCTCTCACATTAACTACCTTGGGGAAATAATTCAGGAAAATGGAATTGAAACGAAAGCCAATGAGCCTAGATGCAAAAAAATGGAAACCGCCTATCGTCTCACCCAAAATGTATATAACAAAAAATGCATTTCTAAGCACACAAAATTAAGGCATTACAACACAGTGATCAAACAAGATAGTCTCTATGGGGCAGAAACACTAATTCTGAACAGGAAGAAAGACATAGAGAACATGAGAAAAAAGAGCGCAAAATCATCAGAAAAATTCTCGGACCAAAGTTTACAGACGAACAGTACAGACTCAGAAACAAACAAGAAATCAAACAATATTCAGGTATTCACAGTGACACTCGGAAACGCAGGCTAAATTTATACGGACACATCAAAAGAATGAACCCTAACCGTCTTACCTAACAAATAGTTGAATTTTATGAGAATAGGAGTAAAGCGGCAACAGATACAATCAAATGGATTAGTAAAATAAAAAAGACCTCAGATCATCAGGGGTTACACAAGAGGACATTCAAAATAGGAAGACATTTAGAGCCAAAGTCCACGCTTGGCAAGTTGATCTGGAGGAAGTGCCAAAGGTTCGAACGGGGAGAGTATGGACCGAAGAGAGGAAAGAAGCGCACAGCAGAGGGATGAAAGAAATATGGGCACAAAGGACGGCTAGGAAGCGCATCTGTATACTTTGCGTAGTCCCAATTGGGCTTATTCGCAATAATAATAATAATAAAAATAATAATAATAAATTATTGTCAAAAAACAGTACAAACTGCGTGTGACCACGTCGAGGACAATAAACTAATTTACTCTCCGGAAGCAAGCAAGGGACCATCCCATCAATTCCGATCAAGGGCCCTAAGGCAGAGGCGGATTCAAAAATTTCAGCAAAAGTTCCTAGATAAGATAAAAANGAGTTATAATACATATATAATGTCAATATGTTTGTAATTTAACGCAAAAAATTTACATGTACAAATTATTATCGAACTATAGATTATTCTGATTATAGTGTTTAAAAATCATAAAAATTGAAATAACACTAAATTCACGATTTATTACTACAATAAACATGTCCCTAGACACAGCCTAGAGAACCTGTATAAGAACTCCGCCTCTACCCGAATAAAAACCGGGGCAAAACCCGGGTCAGGATGGGGCTACAGAATTAATGTACACAACTGTGCCAGAGTTGAGTACACATAAAACTAAATTAATATGAGCCATAAAACAACACAATCATGCAAGAAAATAGTTTTTGAAATTGTTATAAGTTATAAAGTACTACAGCAATGACGTGATAAAGTAAAAGACGTATTTAACTTTTATGAGAATCGATAAATTCTATTACAGTGTAGAAGCACTTGTGCAGGAGGTAGTTTTTAACCGTGGATTTGAAGATATTCAATTTCATAATATCTTTTATATTCTTGGGCAGGGAATTATATATAACGATTCCCGAATGATATGGTCCTTTTTGGCAAAGAGTGGTTGACACTCTGGGGCGATGAATATTGTCACTATTGCGAGTATTGTGTTCGTGAACGAGACTGTTTCGTATGAAGCAAGGGTGGCACTTCAGTAATTCGGTCTTAACAAACACGACCGTTTTATAAATATAAATGCAGGGAAGTGTTAAGATTTGTAAACCTTTATTCAAGGAATTAAATGAGTTTCGGGGGTGATATTTACAAATTATCCGAACTATCCTCTTCAGAATTCTGAAAGTTTGAATACTCTGAACGCAATTGCCCCAGGAGGTAATGCCGTAACGTAAATGGGAGTAAACGTTTGCAAAATATACGCAACGGGAAATACGTGGACTAACTACGTTAACTGAGATTCGGAATGCGTAACACAATTTGCTTNACGTGACACAATTTGCTTAATTGGGAATTAAGATTGTCAACGTGAAAATTCCAGTTGAGTTTGTCTTGAATATGGATACCTAAGAATTTTGTATTCGTATCAGCTTTTAATTGTGTTCCGTTTGAAGAAAGAGAAACCTGTTGAAAAGATTTTGTTATATTATTGTGAAATGACATAGACACCGTTTTGTCAATGTTCACAATGAGACGATTTGCATGGAACCAAGTCGAAAGGTTAGACAAAAGTTTTTGAGCGTTGGCGTGTTTACATAGTAAATTAGTGTCATCAGCAAAAAGAACCATTTTGCAATCTGATGTGGATAATGACACGTGTTCACATAAAATAAAAAGAGTATAGGGCCGAGAATTGAACTTTGGGGTACTCCGCAAGTAAGTGGCTTTGTTTCTGAAAGACAACGCTGAAGTATTTTATTTTTAGTATAGGATATTTCTACTTGTTGATATCTATCTTTTAAATAAGAAGTTAGCCATTGNTGAGTTCCGTGATCGCTGAGATCGAATGCTGTGGATAAGTCAAGAAAAACACCCTGAGGATTTTCTCCACGGTCAAGAGATGTGGTAACATCATAGAAGAAAGAAAATATGGTGCTTGTAGTGGAAAAGGATTTCCGAAAACCGTGTTGATCGTCAGAGAGAATGTTATTTTTTGATAAAAAATCTAGAAGATGCTTATAAAACAATTTTTCTAGGTTTTTTGAGAAAGTGGGTAGTAGAGATATTGGTCGGTTATTTCCAATATTAAGTTTGTTTCTTTCTTGTGTAAAGGTTTCACTTTAGCTCTCTTAAATATGTCAGGAAGCACCCCTTCCGATAAAGTACTATTAAAAATACTTATGAGTGGATTTAATACAGCGTAGGACGAAAATTTAACTAAACTCGGATATATCATCTATGACTGTTGAAAATTTATTTTTTAATGAGCTGATGATTCTCATGACTTCACTGGCGTTCGTTTCGGAAATGAACATAGAATTGGGTACGTGGGTGGATATAATTGGAGGACATTGATTTGGATATATAGAGTTCGTTATTTTACCAACTTCTGAGAAGTAAGAATTAAACAAATTTGAAATGTCCTGAGGATTTGATAAGATTTTGCCATCGTTTAGTAGAGAAATATTTTCTTCGCGATTTTCAGAAGTTGACGTGTATTTCTTACCAATATTCCACATGGCTTTCATCCGGTTGTTCGATTTTAGTACATGCCTAACGTTTTCCATATTTTTAGCTGCACAGACTACTTTTCGAAGAATAGGATTATATTTACGAAAATAATCATGGAATTCGGGTGGTTGGTTATAGAGTTTTGAAAGATAAAATAAAAGGCTTTTTGTTTTTGAAAAAATTCTTATCCTTGGGTGATCCATCTATTGTATTTCTTTGTGTTAATTAACTTGCGTTTTATGGTAATGTTTTAATGTTTTAGGAATATTCAGATAAATACATTGAATTTGTCGTCGGTGTTTTGGCAATAGTAAACATCTTTCCATGTTTCTTCACGCAAATAATGTATAAATATGGATTGATTTGTATCATTAAATTCTCTTGAAAACTTGTGAAGGATTTTAAGTGGTTTTAGTTTATAATTAATAGTCAATACTTGAGCAAGGTGATCGCTGTATCTGGCGATAAAGACTTCAGAGAGTTACGAGATTCCATTGTTTACGATAATTTGATATAGCAATGTTTGAGATGAACCGGAGAGGCGAGTGGGGTAGTTTATAGTAGTAATAAGGTTGAAGGAATTGATAAAATTTTTGAATCGATTAATTGGTGAATGTGCAGAGTCGCGTGTAGTCAAGAAATCGATGTTGAAATCACCATATATAACGATAGATTTAGCAGATTTATGTGTGATATGTTTTAAAACAATTTCGAAGTTCCGAAGAAATATGTCACGATCTGACTGAGGAGGTCTAAAAATACACAAAACAACAATACCGGTGTCGGTCAGATTAACTGCAGAAAATTCGAACACACTATCTACGCAGAAGTTCTCGTAACCTGGCAGTGGAGAAGATAAAATACCATTACGAATGTAGATACACGTACCTCCATGGGGATTTTTTCCTTTAAAATTTTGCCGACAGTAAGAACTTGCTAAATAATAATTAGAAATAGCAGTATCGTTGATGTTGTTAGTTCAAAGCCAATGTTCTGTGAGGCATATCAAATCGAATGGATTTTCGTGTGCCAGAATTTCAATGTCTGTCAATTTGTTTGAAAGGGATTGGACATTATGATGAAATATAATTATTTTCTTTTCGCAAAGAGTTTGTGATTCACGAGAAATGGAATCGACGTTAGATTATGGAGGGGAATTTGAATTTGGTACAGCTTCTAGTTTCGGATCAAGCCCGCACACTACACCCGAACGCGATTGTCACCTTCGAGTACCACATCGTGCTCCTGAGTGCAAGTTGTAACTGTGTATGGGGGCGGCAGGAGATGTGGATGGAGGAATAGATGAGGACGTGGGAGATGAGGAAGCAGTAAGTGAAAGAACGAGGACAGGTGAAGAAATGGATGTGGAGATAGGAGGAGGAGATGGTGATGATTTAGGAGCAGAAGAAGGTGGAAGAGGTGTAGGAGTGGATGAAGAGCAGGAGGAAAATGTGAGATCAGATATGAAGCTAGGGGAGAACCGAAGTGATGTTTCCCAGACGATCTCAGATGTAAACCGTGCTGGGTAAAGTCCTTGGCAGTCAGGTGTGGTTGCAAATAAAAAAATGTTTTTTTTGTATCTGCCAGGTGATGTTTTAGGGAGATGTATGCCAGGTTAATTTCGTGGTTTATTTGTGGAACGTTGAAGCGTGGAGGCAGGCTAGAGAGTACTATGTTCGTGTGCTGAGAGACCATTTTTAGTCTTTGTAGATGTTCAGGCGCGTTGAAATGACCACCCAAGTTAGTATCGTTCTGCCCACCTATAATGAGAACTGTGTCCCACTCTGTGAGTTTTTATATAGGTGTCCAGTTCTCGAATAACTTCAGTCAAACGAGCTTTTGGCTTAATGAAGCCGGAGACTGAGATCTGTCTAGGATGCAATCCACGCAAAACGGAGGACATCTGACGACCGTGAGAATCAGCTTAGCACGTTTCATTTTTGTGTGGAAGTGTTGGCTTCATCTCTGAGTAGCACTACTACTATCGAGTTTCTGTTCTCGCATTGTCGTATAGAGGTAAATGTGTTGAAATACGAGACCGTTAGGATACTTCAAGAGCGAAATGATAACATTGGTCTTATCACATCCCGACGGTCCCACCACGTGCGCAAGCACACTGTTCGGTAAGAGAGGCTCGTTTTTTGTTTTGTATTATACTGTTTTCCGATTGGAACGCAAGAGTTGTCATCTTGTAGACGGGGAGCGGTGTTGTCTTTTGCTCAATCATATCCATGACTGATGATGATTGGTTGGAGGAGGCGGCATAAATAGATGATGAAACGTCATACATCGTTAGTCGATGTTTTTTTACATCAACAACATTTGTAATGGATGTCTAGTCGCAACTTGAGAACATGTGTGAAACGCAGAGGAAAAGGTCATTATTATTTTGGAGAGAAACGAATCACAGACATTGGTGAACCCGAGCAAGAGAGTGATGGCGTTACAATATCGTTTGTTTACCAGAGTTAAAACAGGATAGGGATAAACTCCATGAAAAAGGACAGGAACAATTAAAAGAAGTGGTGGAGAAATGTTCTCAATGGCATCTGAACACGGAAGCAACTTTAAATTATATGTTGAAGATATAATTTAAAATCATACCAATGAATGCGATGCAAAGATTAATCGCATCACGTTGCAAGCCGTTGATGCATTAAAAAGAGATGTTTATGAAAAATAAATTTGCGACATAGTGTACTGAACACATTTGTGAGAGATCTCAAACTCGAATTTGTGTATGGTTTGCAACGCAAAGTTTGCGGAGAATCTCGATTACACATTCTAACCTGTTATAGAAGGCGATGTTTATTCCTTCAAATATCGACGTGTTGAAGGAGATTCACTTCGACACCATTGAAAAAAATTCTTTTAATTGAAATTGAATACTTCGTATTCCAGGACGTGTGGTCTCGGAAAAGATCTTGAAATGAAGACAAACAGAGGTTGTATCCTTCAGTCGAGTGACGACAGTTGAATGGTCAACACCTTTTTTTCATGAAATCACAGAGAAAAACAGGCGGAGGAAAGTGGGAGAGAGGTCATCCACGTAAATGGAAGAAGAAGAAGACAACTAGAAGAATGCTTCCGATAGTCAAGCGAGGTGGATTTCTTCCCTTCTCCCTCTAATCAATGCTCTTGGTGTCATGGGTTCTCTAGCTGGGGTGCTTCCGCCATCGCCAATGCTGTAAACAACGCAAAAGCATCGAAATTACAATTAAAAGAGCTGTTACGTCATTATAAAGCAAATGGAAGTGAAGGGCAAGGGATTTTAAAAGAATAAGGAGAGGGTTTAGGCGATCGAAAAGAATATTTAAAGAACTAAACAACATTCCTCAGCGCAGCATGGCATATCAAGAAGTGCAATGTCACCCTAAAGCGTTGAGGATTCCCTATTTTAGAGGTGTTTTATTCGAGATAGACGCCCGAGCAAAAAGAAAAAAGAAAAATTGCGTGTGATCAATCTCGATGACAGTTCGGGGCCTGGAACACATTGTATACATCATTCGTAAATCGCATGCTTGCTATTTTGATTCCTTCGATCTCTCTCCTCCGCCAGACATCGTACAGTATATCGTAATACAGCGTCACATCACCTACAACAACACTCAGGAGCAAGATTTTAAGACTGAAAATTGTGGTCAAGTTAGTTCCCAACACGTCATGATGTGTGAGTCGTGTGACTTTTCTTCTGTTTGACGAACATCAGGACCTTCAATTCACATCCTTACGTATCTCGTATGTACTTGTATTTCATATTTTGCTTTGAAATTGTATTAAAAGTTAGGAAATAAAAGATGTTAAAAATCTTTGAAAACATCATTATTGTAATTATTCAGAAAAAGATAAGTGCCTAACCTGTACAAATGCCTTGAATTTATTTTCTGATTCTTTTTTAATTAAAAAAAATTAAAAATTTCTATCAACTGCTCAACCATCATGAGCTATATTTCACACTATTATGTATTACTTCATTTCTTCTAATGAATAATTTGCCAACAAAGAGCATGGAGATTAATGAAATAAAGGAAAATCGTTGAAAATTTGTTCCAAAATTTATGTTGAATCTCTCTCTCTCCACACACACACAGATATATATATATATATATATATATATATATATATATATATATATATATATATATATATATATATAT
>NNCF01128704.1:8204-23545 GCA_002313205.1 Laupala kohalensis
GTAAAACGGAATTGACGTTTAGTTTTTATTTATTTTCCAAGTCTTGTTTATGATAATCTGTGATGTTCAGAAGTCTGCTCGTTCACTTAACTGAAAATTTACGCGAATGAATTGGGAAGGGGAGATGGTAGATTGACGGAATGTGTGGAGGCACCGAATCGGCATTTGCCTGGATGTGGGAAGTACAAAACTGCAACTGGAAACCTCATCTTTTACTTTAAGTTAGCTAACTCCATAGAACTCCTATGCGCCACTTGTCATTTTGAAACTCTTACATGGCTACAAAATTAGCTTACTCACATACTGGGAGTAAGTATCTCTATCATTGAAGCGTGGAGTTCGCTATAAACTTATTGGACACGCTGATACGTGTTTGTAACTCGCACGAAATGCTGCAATTTACTTTCATCGATCAATGTTTTATTTTCGTCTACATCTACTAGTATCGGAATTTTTGTCATAAATATATAGTATTAAACGTTTTAATTCTATTATAATATACTCATGGCATTATTCTGAGTGCGACTTTGTAAAGTTTATTCCTTAATTGCGTTTTTACCAGTGTTCTTAAGAAAAATCAATTACTCATTAAGTAGAAGTTTGAAACGAAAAAATATGGTCACGAATACTATTGTGATCATTCGCTGAATAAGTATTATTGTTGGCACTTAGTTTTTTTCATAAAAAATATTAAAATCGATGTATCGGCAAAAACCGTAAAAATATCACGTTTTTCAAACATTTCAGGTTAAAAAATGTTCATTCATAAAACCAAATACTTCGCTATTGTATATGCAGAACAAACTGGCAAATTCAAAGGTGTTAACTGTTTTTTCAACGATCTGTATTCTGCTCTCCACAGCTACTTAGTCAGAGGTCTATAATAAAAAATCCGATTGTAGATACAAGCTATCAACTCAAACATATGTTTATAATGTAGATGGTGTTGGTGACTTTTGTTGGCATAGTTAAAAGTTATACTAATTATGTATAGATAAAAATAAAACTAATTTTGTTTGTCTCGCTTCCATACATTTCCCACTTTTTCTAGTCTGAAGGAAGATAACTGAAGATGATTGCTATGCAATCAAATTTAACTATAACACTAAAGGTATGGTTGGAGTGACAGACATAATTAGTTATATTTTTATAATTTCAGCAATTTTGTATTACGAGAAAAAATGTACTAAGGATGTACATTGTACACTGTATGTACAAGGCGTCAGTAAGTAAAAAGAAAGTACCGTCAAAAAAACAACAACTCAGAAACACATTTTTAAACAAAATTTATTTTTACATGAGAGAGCATTTCCTAAACTATTTTTCTACATAGTTGCCACCATTGTTCAGACATTTGTCATAGCGGGAAACCAAGTTTTCTATACCCCCTTCATAGAAAGATGCCGCCAGTGAAGACAGCCACCGCTGAACACCGGTTTTTGCGTCGTCATCGCTGTCAGAGCGTCTTCCTCCAAAATCACGCTTCAACTTCGAGAACAAGAGAGTCAGAAGGTGCGAGATCGGGGCTGTACGGCGGATGATTGAACTGCTCCTAATTGAATTGTTGAATAAGGTTTAGAGTGACACCAGCATAATGGGGACGTGTGTTGTCATGAAGCAACACAAAGCCTTGACAGCATTCCACGCCTTTTGTTTCGAATTGTGCAAAGTTTTCTCAACGTTTCACAGTGTCATACCGCATTGATGGTTTCACCTCTGGGAAGGAACTCAACAAGCAGAATGCCCTAACTGTCCAAGAACACAGTGCACTTGATTTTTTGTGCTGACAACGTTGTTTTAAATCTTTGTTTGCGAATGCCTAGATTTTGAATAGTTTTGACTCTCGAGTTTTGACTCTCGAGTGACATGACAAACCCAAGTTTTTTTTTGGGAATGTGTACTTTAAGGACTCGTCAACAGCAAGGTCTTTAGAGCCCATGTAAGTGGGGCAAAATGCACTTTCGCACCATAGAGAAGAGCCATAGTGTTCTTCCTTGTGTGTGGGACTCGCCGAATTTCTCGACCAAACCCACTAAAAACCCTCCTGAATTCAACATTTATCGAAACACAAAGATGAGAGAAAAGAAAACAGATGCCCAATACATTATATCATAAAAAATCCTAAAAATTATAATTTTCAAATTACAAAAAAAAGAATGATGAAATGAAAGACGACGGGTAAGAGGAAAGAAGAATGCAAATTTAAACCCTCCCGAGAACTTGTGGGAGAAGCCCCGATCTACTCATATAATGCAATCGTTTATTAACATTAACCGTATCATTTCCGAGAACTATTGGTATGCAGTCAGACCAATTTGACTCCGTGTACTCGAGTATCTCCTGCAATAAGTTAGTTGGTGACGCACTGTCAGAGAAGAGCTACACTCCTCACAAACGGGTTCATCATCAAGTAGTAAGAGATACCGATGAGTGAGAGTACAGTGTCTTATGCGCAGGCGGGCCAGCAAGAACACGGGGCCCCGAGCTGAGTCTGGCATTACTTCCACTTACTTGTGCGAGGCTCCTTCCTTTCTCTTCCCTGACCTCCCTTAGTGACCTCTTGTTCTTTTCGATCCCGACGCTCATAAGTCCAGGGTATCTTTCATTTTCCTCATTCCTCTCATTTTTTTCCTACCCCTCATTTTGTGTCCCGTCTTATTCTTTTCCCCCTTATGTTATGTACCCCCTTCATTTTAGACCACCCTCCATTTGATGTATATTGTGAGATGATGTTTGGTGTGTTGAAGATCAGGAGGGTTTTTAGTGGGTAGGGTTAAATCATTCGACGAGTCCCACACGCGGGGAGAGTCATATTGGCTCTCCCTAGTGCGTAACTGCATTTTTCCTGCCTCCACAAGCTTTTCGGACTCCAATGACCTTTGATGTCAACATGAGTCGTAAATCCCCCACCCCCAAAAAAATGATCGAATTTAAGATATCCCCTTTTGGAACCGTGAAGAAATCCACGCAAGTCTTGAAGCATGCTGCCTTCGCGGAAACGTCTGCTTCCTCATTTCCTCTGATTCCCACGAGTCCGGGAATCCAGCAAAACATTATGTTCTTTCCATCACTTTGGAGGGAAGAAAGCACCCCCCCCCCATGTTTTGGATCAGTTTATCAGCTGGATACATAGTCTAAATTGCTTGAAGGGCACGTAGCAAATCAGAACAAATAAGGATATTTGATCCGCGGCAGCACTTTGTTGATCGCAATGCTCTCAATATGGTGTAGCAGTCAGCGGTGTAAACGCTGCACAGGTCAAGACGGTAGCCACAGGTCTTACGAGGAAAGACCACGGAGCAGCCGACACCATCAGCCTTCTTCGACCTGTGTGTAAAAACAGGAATATAGGTCCGGTGTTTGTCGAGGATTAGGTGAAAGTTTACCCTCAACATAGAAGCTGTTTTTGTCACAAAGCAGAAGATCTGTAATCCTTTGTAAATATAGAACGGGGTATACTTTCTCAAGTGTCCCGTTTATACGTGCTGTTATGACGAAAACATTCTCGTGAGAAATGTTCTGTTTCTTTACTGTTATTGTTTCTGAAGCTGGAGGGCTGTGAACTCTGGGGTGCTTCGAAGACCTTTCGGTGGAATACTCACCATGCTGCACACCCACTCCGCAAGACATCTGTCATCTTGTTCCACAAGTTCGGAGGAAATAAATGTCTGGTGACGTTGATCCCCCGCATCACGCCACTACGTCTTGCTCAACTGAGGTGCGGCAGTTGCCCCAGACGATGTCCGTTAGCGAGTGTTTGTCCTGAACACCCATTCACCTCATTGGCGCGTAACACACCTTGATATTGACGGTTTTTTTAAATAGAGCTTCAATCCTTCCTGACGACCCGGCCAATGAAGCTGAGATTCTGCCCTTTGCAACACGCAACTTTCCACAATCGCGCCAATGGTGGTCGCTGAAGCATGCCCAGAGCTTACGATGTCCGAGGACGGGTGGCGCAGTATCAGTCCCCAGCTCGGGGCCGTGGGTTCACCAATCGTATACTGAGTAGAAACTGAGCCTTCTGCGGGGAAACCCAAGTTTCATCACCGGTCACAATTCTGTTTAAGAATTCGTTTCACTCATCACTGTATCGGACAAGGGATGTCAAAGCACTGCCAAGTCGTTTCGTTTTGTGGACGTCCGTCAAAATTGTCGGTACCGAACTGGAACACAATTAGTGATAATTTAAGCGATTTAAGTGACAATCTCTAGCAAAACAGGTTTTGATTTGTGGAATCTCATCACAAAGCATTCTTATTGTGAACCGTATGTTTTCAAGAATTTTCTCATTCACGTTTTTAACCAAACCATCATTGACAACAGAAGACCGCCCACTCCGTGCTTCGTCATGAACATTGGTTCGTCCATCATTGAATTAACTAACCCACTTTCTCACCATTCCACCACTCATTACATTTTCTCCATAAATCTCTACAAGTTGACGATGAATTTCAGCTGGTTTAATATTCTTTGCGTTCAAAATCCGCACTTCACAGTCGGCGGGCTCAGAAATTGTCTTAAGCCTTTTTATCGATCACTAACATATGTAAACACAACACAATCCGGCTATAATGAGGTCAGTGATAAAACAAGGAACCAGAGAGACGAGTGCGCAAGCGCGGAACTGCGACACTAGCACTGCGTTGGCGGTAGAACGAAACGGTACTTACTTTCCGGACACGCCTCGTAAATGGCTATACGGAATATCCCATTACCCCACATGCAGATCTGGAGGGATGATTGGGCATATTAATAAGAACCAGAATCATGAAGTAACGTATGTCCGGATACGTAACCAGCAGAAGATAAGGACACGAGCGCAAAGACAGTGTGAGAACAGGAGATGAAAAGGAATGTAAAGTTCTTTTTCAGAGGAATTAAGAAAGTGGTGTAGGTGTTAATTTTTTTGCTTCATTTATTTGTCCCAATGTTGTTTCCTAGTCTTCAGCAATTGTCATTATAAGGATCAAATTTTATACAACTCTTCTAATACTAAATTCGTTGTACTTTATGTAATCCGAAAATATATCTTTAATGGTCCTTATCTGTATTACGAATTGACGAAATATTAATTTTGTACTTTTAAATAATCGTTTCCTATCCCTTAAACTTAACACACCAATTTTCTTGTATTTTTTTTAAATTCTGCTGTTCTCACAATCCCATATGAGCAGTTGGTGTTGTACTTGATACGGAGGTAAGAACTGAAATTTCCATGTTCTGTTAAGAACTCTTTAAATATATTGCTCGACTGAANTTTGCTTGACTGAAACCATTTTCTGTTTTTCGTGACGAAGCGTACATTTTTAATATACGCATATCTCTCTCTGCCCTTATATGAATTGACTTAGCGTATCTGCCAAGCGTCCATTAAAGCTGATGTAATTAGTCTTCTCGTCTTGTCTTCTTTCTTCAGTTCCAATCTATTGAGGGCTCTAATGACCTCGATATTGACGAGCCCTAAAACCCCACAAAAAAACAACAACAAAAACCCCTTCCATTGATGTTCTTTGTCCCTTTCATTTTCAATAATTTCCGAACTTTACCTTCTTTAGATGTAGGTCTATAGACATCACTCTAGTCTAACTTGCTATGCTTCGGTGAAAACCGTACGGTAACACCCACTTCACCGTAAAAAGCATAATCGTTTCAACGTCGTGATCCGTTTTTCTACGTACAACCATGTTCTACGTATGTACAGTCGTACAACACGATGACCCCATTATGGTACCTCCATAACACATTATTGGACGTATCGCTCCCTTGTATAATTGTTCAAAGTTCAACTACAAATTGCAACAGACGGTCAAAGTTCTGATACTTAACAGTGATGCAGGCCTCGCACCAACGTTGTACGGATTGGCGAATATGTTCTATCTGGAGTTTCTCAAGAATCTTCAGATATATTTTACTCAGATAAAATTATTGTAGCATGGGTAAACTACTTACGTTCATAATTTTCTGTAAAGATTCCCGAACCGAATTCCGTTTTCTAGTTTTGTAGAGGATGTTGTAAAACTTTTCTGATTACAAATTCTGTAAAACTAGCAGAGCTCAGTACTCTAAATTCGAGTGTTATATTCTAATAACTCTTTGCCTTGTGAAAATTTCCCAGACATCTACAACACTGTGTTCACCTCGGCAAATAAGGCGACCGCTCAAAATAACGCGTAATTTTTAGATGTTAACTGGAGCAGGAGAAGGTAAAGGTTGAAAAAATACGAAATCATCAATACATCTTTTAATGATATAAAGTGAGCTACTATTGATTGTCCTCACGTTTACGCAAAAAAGAAATGCAAATTTCCTGAGACATTAGTTCATGTATATTTATAATGACTAACAGATTTTCCTGGTTTAACTCAGTTCGTAAGTGATAATACGTATTGATGAATTAATGTGTAAACAAAGACTTATTTGATACAAAAATACAGGTGTATCAATGGAGTTTAAATCTTTTTATCTTGCATAATCAATATTCGAATTATTATTGAAAGAGACCCAATCTTTTGATATATCGTTTCGAGCATCCACAAAAAGACCATGAAATTTTAATTCGCAAGTGCTGGGTAAAAACTAAAAAAATAGCATACTTTTCTCACATTTTGACACAAAGTCTGTATCTCCATCCTGGTCCGGGTATTTCTCCGGTTTTTCACCGGTTTGGGTAGAGGTGGATTTCTTTTTACACATACTTGCTAGGCTCTTGCCTAGGAGCGACGTGTTTTGAAATAACAACATTGTCCACTAAAGTATGGGAGTCCATCCGAAAGATATTTGGAAGGTATTCTCGAGTCCCAATATCTGGACTCAATTATCAGGGTCGAGTATTCACGAACAACAGAGAAATGGCAACAGCAATGGCTGAATATTTTGCTGACCTAACATCTACACCAAACTGCGATCCTGATTTCGCGAGAAAAAGGGAAACTGCAGAGAGCACATCTTTTGACTTTCGTTCCACCAACTGGGAACCCTACAACTCTTCATTCTCTATGTGGGAACTTGAGTCAGCTTTAGCGACAGTCCGCAACACTGCTCCTGGCCGTGATTCAATTCATTATGAAATGCTGAGACAACTCAGTCTCAAGTCGAAAGAATACCTTCTGGATATCTTTAATCTTTCTTGGTCCGAGGGAGTATTCCCTAATTCGTGGCAGGAAGCAACGCTTATCCCTTTACTAAAACCAGGTAAGGACAAAACGAACATTAGTAGTTATCGAAGCATTGCCTTGAGTTGTGTTGGTAAAACTCTGGAGAGAATTATCAACCGACGTCTCGTCTGGTATCTTGAACGGCATGACTTGCTGAATCGATCTCAGTGTGGTTTCAGGAAGTTCCATTCCACCCTGGACAACTTACTTTTCCTGGAATCAGCAATTCAATATGCTTTCGTCCGAAGGCAACATCTCATCGGCATATTCTTTGACATCGAGAAGGCTTACGATACTACTTGGCGTCATGACATTTTACAACAACTCAATGCCTGGGGATTAAGAGGACGTCTTCCTCTGATGCTCATGTCCATTTTGGATCAACGTTCTTTCCGCTACAGAATTGGAAGAGACACCTCGGATCTCCTTCTTGAAGAGAACGGTGTTCCTCAGGGCTCAGTCTTGAGTGTGACCTTATTTGCAGTGTCCATAAACAGCATACCGTCTGCTGTAAAGATTCCTGTTTTACACTCTTTTTGTCGATGACTTTGCTATCTTTTGTTCATCACAGAGTGTCACAGTTGCGGAGCGACAAATCCAACTCGTCCTTAATAGATTATACCACTGGTTGAAAACGACAGGTTTTCGTTTCTCCGCTGAGAAAACACGCTGTGTTCTTTTCAGTAGAAGACCAAGCCTTCTGGCAGAACCACACCTCGCCCTGGGGAACAACGTTCTCAAATTCTATCCTTTTGTGAAATTCTTCGGTCTAATCTTTGATCAGAGACTGAATTGGATTGAACATCTGTCAGACCTAAGAGCAAGAACATTAACGTCTCTGAATTTATTGAAGTGCCTCAGTAGCAGGGAATGGGGCGCTGATCGCTACTCCCTGCACCAGTTTTATCGAGCATTCATAAGATCTCGGCTCGATTATGGCTGCGTTGTATATAGCTCTGCTCGTGCAAGCTATTTAAAGAAGTTGGATAGTGTCCACCATGCCGGAATTCGACTAGTTACGGGAGCATACCGCACTAGTCCCATTCCGAGTTTGTATGTCGAGAGTGGCGAACCATCTCTTTCCCTCCGGCGGCAAATCCTCATGCTACGACACTTTTGCCACTTGCAAACTTTACCCGACAATCTGGTACACAACGCGGTTTTTCATCCATCCTCTTCTTCCATCCGTTTCTACAACAACAGACTGAGAGCAACCAAACCTTTTGGATATCGCTCCAAACAAATTTTGGAAACCTTAAATATACGCACACCTAATGTTTTACACTAAGGTTTTAGTAAGTCTCTTTCTTGGGTTCTGCACAAGCCGAAGATTATTTTCGATCTTCTGCATCATGACAAAAAGTACACTCCAGCTCCGATGTTGAGGGTATACTTTCACCTGATCCTCGTCAAACACCGGGTCCGTATCCGTGTGTTTACGGACGGGTCGAAGCAAGCTGATGGTGTCGGCAGCTTTGTGGTTTTCCCCCGTGAGACCAGTGGCTACCGTCTAGGCGACTTGTGCAGTGTTTACACTGCTGAGTGCTACGCCATATTAAGAGCGTTGAGATTAACAAAGTGCTGCGGCGGATCACATTTCCTGATTTGTTCTGATTCGCTGAGTGCCCTTCAAGCAATCCAGAATATGTATCCAGCTGATAAGCTGATCCGAAACATCCAGGATGTACTTTTCTCGCTGCAAAGTGATGGAAAGATCATAATGTTTTGCTGGGTTCCCGGTCACGTGGGTATAAGAGGGAATGAGGAAGCAGACGATTCCGCAAAGACGGCATGCCTCAAGAAACGCGTTGATTTCTCCACGATTCCAAAGCGAATCTCCTAAATTCCGTCAAAATAAGGATTCTGAATGAATGGAGCAATGAGTGGTTAGCTGTAGAAAGGAATAAGCTTCGACTTATGAAATCTTCTGTTAAGTCATGGAGCAGTTCCTGTAGGCCAGCCCGGCGCAACGAGGTCTTGCTGACCCGCCTGCGCATAGGACATTGTTCTCTCACTCATAGGTATCTCTTACTACTTGATGATGAACCCGTTTGTGAGGAGTGTAGCTGTTCTCTGACAGTGCGTCACCTACTAACTGATTGCAGAAGATACTCAAGTATACGGAGACAAATTGGTCTGGCTGCAGATTTACCAACAATTCTCGGAAATGAAACGGTTAATGTTAATAAACTATTGAATTTTATGAGTAGATCGGAGCTCCTCCCACAAGTTCTCGGGAGGGTTTAAAATTTTCATTCCCATTTCATCTTTACTGTATTCTTTGTTTTCATCGTTCGTTTCTGTAATTCGAAAATATAATATTTAGATTTTTTTTCCGATATAATGTATTGGCATACTGTTTTCTTTTATTTTCTCTTATCTTTGTATTTCGATATTTGTTGAATTAAGGAGGGTTTTTTAGTGGGTATGGTCGAGATATTCGGCGAGTCCCACACACGGGGAAGAGTCACTACGGCTCTTCTCTATGGTGCGAAACTGCATTTTTCCCTACTTGCATGGGCTCTAATGACCTTCGATGTTGACGAGCCCTAAAGCCCCAACAAAAAAGAAAAAAGGAAAACCTTGAGTTTTACTAAACAAAATTTGTTGGCATAACGTTAATATTATGATACGTACCGAACTATTTTATTTCTCTCTTAAAAGTGTAAAGCTGAAATGTTAAATCCTCCTCTGTCGTAGGGGTCCTTGATCGGAATTGATGGAATGTTCCTTTGATTGCTTCCGGAGAGAAAGTTAGTTGTTTTTCCTCCACGTGATATACTACTTTTTTGACAATAATATTATTATTTACGGGAGCAGGAGACAGCTCTTGCAAGACGCATCGAGATATAACGACTGTAATAACTGGATGTATCGCCAGAATATTTTTCCTTTAAAATATAATAAAAATTGTGAAATAATTTATGAAACTTTGACCTGACCTATATTTTAAAAACAGTTTTTTCGCTTCATATGAATCCGTCTTTAATTCTTTTAGTTAAAAGATCATTAGCAACAAATATACGAATAAAAATTCATTTATATATTTATGTGGAGTATGATATGTTTTTTGTTTGTATGATCATTTATGTTTGTGTGGATGTGACATATTAGTTTCCAAGAAAATATGCATGTGTAAATAGATTTATTATATTATATTGGATTAAAGTAACAGACGGGAACGGTGCTCGAACCCGGGACTTTAAGTATTGCGCGCTGAAGAGCGAACCACTGCGCTCTCCTGATTACTTCCCGAAACGGTTCAACACCCGGCCCTGTCTACCATTTTCATTCAATATGGCATCATTAATTTACTGTAATTCTCTGTGTTGCTCAGAATACATCGAAGACGGAGAAAGTGGAGCTGACGGAAGATGATAAGAAGGAATGTCTCCGAAGTCTGGTGACAGTGCAGTATGGGGGAAGGTTCGGGAATCACTTCATGGAATGGGCCTCAGCTCTGGGCGTGAAGCGGCATCTGGATGAGGCGTTACCCAACGACCAGGTAAACCACTCACGCAGCAGGGATGCATAAAATATATGTTTAAACCGAGGCCATACCTTTACTCAAATTCGTGAAAGTTTACTAACATAAAAAGTTAATCTGGAAAGAAATGACATTAACTGGAACGCGCTGTTTTAGAACACTTCGAATGTCTGCAGTAAATTAGTTTATCAACATTGGCAGTTTGTAACTGATCTCTCGACAAAGTATTAATTAATTAATTTGCTGCCACACTAACTGGCTTGACATTGGTATAGGGTGTAGCCAACGCTTGTTTTTCGTAATCGTCCATAAGGGTAATGACAAGTGTACCTCACGCTATATTGGCAGTTCTTCCGGATTTCTTTAAAGTTAAATCTATCGCCAACATCGCTCATCACTTCGATTCATTTTGGACTTAGGGTGCTTTTCTGTTTCTTTTCTGCAACGAGCGTGTCGAACCATTATTACCTTGTGTTATAGTTTGTTGTGTTGAACCAGCTGTTCTAGAGATGTTAACAGGACATAGTAACTTTAAAGAATATTTATTTAGAATGAAGAAAGCGGATGATGATATATGTCAATTTACAGCCGGTAAGGAAGACAGAGAGCACCAATTATGTCACTACTACGATGAGGAACGCAGGGAATAATATTTTAACTTTAATAAGGAAAGGTTACTTCAATATACTTAGTTGCCTATGGATAATTCGAACAGAGAAATTGTGTGAAGCATTTGCGGAATACGTTAATGAATTATGTCAAATACGTAATACATTGAAAGGAGTTGCTTAACATAAACTGAGAGGAATAATAGAGGACTGCACCCGCCTCGACCTCCTCGTGTTTGTTAGTTATCAATGAAACCTTCAATCAACACCCTAATTAATTAAAAAAATCATCTGTTCATCACACTTTATCACGTTGAATATTCTTTACAGATCATCATCTGGAACACATTTATAATTATTTTAAACAATTTAATAAGTATGATCTATCGTTACATGTTTATTAAGATACAATGAATTGTTTAATTAACACAATATTGTTTTTATAAATTCTATATATGTAATTGTATTGCAAAATGCGACATTAATTTAGGTCTAGAGGAAAATTGTATATATTAAATATGGTATGGTACTCGCATTAACAGAGAAAGACTTCATAATTCTTTTCTGGATATACCATTGTATAATATTTAAATTAATCATATTTCAGTCTAATTTTTATAGTTTATTAAATAAGAAAAAAATTGTTGTTCGTACTGCGTCACGTTGATTATTCTTTAAAATTATCATCTGACATATTTAAATTATTTAAACGATTTAACGAAACTTGAACCATTTTAATATGGTAACAAGATTGATGAGATAGATTACATCTATGAGTGGCGATATTGTTCACCTCGAAGAGTTCTACAAAAAAGGCCGCGACATCATATTTCTATGTACTAAGGTTAATTTAATTTATCGAAGAAACGTTGTGAAAAATAGAAGTGTTGAAATGCTAAGTGAGGAATGTATGATGAAAATAATCAATCGTGATCAAATTTAATGGGTTCTTCGTTTTGTGCATTTAACAAAGATAAAAAACCGTCTTTAAATTGTAAAGTTTGGACGAATGGTTTAGTTCTTATAAGTGTTTTTATGAAATGTTGAAACAGTGCTGCCACGGGAGCACAAATTCGACCTGCCAGTCTTCCGGTGAGTTCGTGCGTTGGTCTAAGGAGTAAAGAGAACGCCGGGCAATCAGCTAGTATTTTAATAAATGTGCTGTAACATGTGGTATCAATACTTTGAATTTTGTGTCCTTGAAATTTGTGGATCATAGTATTATATTAAGCGATTCTTCTGTTAACACAGAGCCAGATGGTGTCCAATAAGATTTGTCTTTTCCTTCAGTGCTCCTTCATAAGCGACTACTCCGAAATTGAAGGGAAATAAAATTGGTTTGTTGTAAATTTTGAAAGAACATACAGTTTTACGTCTGTGTTTCCGTATTATATTTAGCTAACATATTTGTATGGTTCCCATACAAGAATGGATCGTAATACTAGGGAAAAAAACCTACAAATTATTAATGCAAGGGCCACTTCTGTTAAAAAAAATTACACACAATCTTACGTATATAAGTAAATTTTATATTAAATTGAAATATATTCCTGAATTTTAGATTTCGATACTCCATTACAATAACGTTGCATTATATCTAAATTCAATTTTACATTTCGGTAAACGTTGACAAGAATTTGAAAATTTATTACAGAATACATACTTGTAATATACGGGTTTTAAATGTTCACTTTTCGTCTAAGTTCAAGTGGCTGTTAAGCAATAAGTTTAATGAATAAAGAAATAAAGAAGCAATATTTTGTGTTGATTGAGAAGTTTATAACCACTCAACAAAAATATTCTTATAAAGTTGTTTAAAATAATTATAAACGTGTTCCAGATGTTAATATGTGAAGAGTGTTAGACGGTACGCAGTGCGATGAACAAATAATTTTTATTATAAATTAGGCGAGAACAATTACAATACAACATAATTAATTTACAGATTATATCATGGTAAATCAAGACAACAATTATGAAGTTTATTACTTTGTTATTGTTTGTTTATACGGTGTTAAATATATACATTTTTTTCTCTATAGATACAGTTATTTATAAATTTAAAAACCATTATTGTGTGTTGTCTGAATGTTTCATTGTTAACTAATAAACATATTCTTGCTTAGTGAAATTGTTAAAAATAATTATGAATGTCAGCCATGATAATTAAGCCCTCGTTCCATTACTCATTATCCTGCTTCCCAATTTTCCGGAGATCATAAAGGCAATACGTGAGTTGCAGAGGCGCGTAGTTGCGTTGCCCAGAGACCTCTGGCAGAGTCTGAATGCCGTCTTCGATGGCTTGCCAGACACGACGTCTCTTGTCGAAGAGATGCGGAAGAGGAAGGTACGAGAGGGTGCTGCCACCTGTGGTGAATTCTTTCCTCATCCTGACGCCATTGCTGATAAGGTCACGCCCGAATGGACAAAAGCTTTTTATGAACCCCAACGCGCTGCTGGCAACAAATCTCTCGTCCTGCAGTGAGTTTGGCTTCACGTTTATTAACTCATTTAATCCGTACTATGATGTAGTGTATAGTCACGAATTTTATTAAATTTGTATTATTATGAATTTGTTCTGATGTCCTGAACCTCGTCGAAATACATAAAATAGATAAATAGAATGAACTGGAACTTGACTTGAGAATAAAGGAAAAAATTGACCACAACAGGAAAGCAAAGGGGGGACTACCTGTTAGTGCCCCTTCGGAACGTATTTTCCTCTACGCAGATAAAACGATTTTGGGTTTTGTCACATATTTGGTCGATTCGGGTTATGCCACTTTCGGTTTTTGTCGTAGATCCGAATTAACAGGTCAAACGGGTTGCCGGCCAAGGTCTCGTTCCTGACCAGACCGGCTAAGAGAAGTTCTACTGTACAGTGAAACATCGTTTAACGGACACTTCTGCACAGCGGACATTCCTCTACAGCGTACAAATTATCATTCCCTGTCTTACTCTCCATAAAGGACGTGGACCTAATTCCTGAGAGACAGCACGGTAACGCGAGCAATGGAAGTTCCTTTCCGAAGACACCAGGGCTTGCCATTAAGCACATCATTTATGAATGGTTCTGTCATGCTTAAGATACTATATCTGGTTCTCTAATAAGGGAAAAGTTTTGGAGATCACTTAGATTTTTGGGCATCTTTCGGTGGATAAAAGTTTGCGCGTTCACATTTCTATGGATACACATGGGGTGCTGCATCTGTAAATTCCGATAGTATTTGTATCCAACTGAGATACTCGTGTGTTTTTCTCACGTCTCCTCTTTAAAGTTGAGTAGGTAACAAAATGGTGTAAGAAACTATTATTTATGCATAATTATTTTTCTTGACTGTTATTAGTTTTAGGCCATGAAACATCCATGCATTGTTCGATGAATGTTCAAAAACCAAATTTGAATTTTTTAAGATTTATTTAGTGTACAAGTATTACTAGCCAGTAGAGAGTTTTTGCATAATATACATGCTTCCCGATACATGGATTTCTATACAAGCGCACACAAGTTAATTACTTTGAGAATACAGAGTATGCTCATACTGCACTCGCAACCAACAAATCCCTCGCATTCCCTCTCGCATATCAACATAACCTCAAATCCAGGCCAGATTTCTCCGTGACCTCTCTCATCAGCGTATAACTGACATCGTACACAAACGGAGGCGTTGAAACGTACTACGCTAGAAGCGTTAGGGTACCACTAAAATCGGAGCAGGCGCAGAAGTAACTTGCATGTGGATAGCGTATACGAAGGCTCGCAATTACGCTCTGTAAAAACATTCTATTAACACATACTAATTTTTGTTTCTCTATCATAGTAATCTTAATTTTAAACTTAAATTAAATTTCGTCCTCGTACACTTTTTAGTTTACACTGATCGTTTCTTTTCAGTGGTTAACCTGATCTTTATATACCTAGTAGTATTTAAATACCTTGAAATTAATGCTGAACTGTTTTTTTTAAATATTTTACATTACTACTTTTTGTGGCTTAAGGTTAGGAACCTTATATATATATATATATATATATATATATATATATATATATATATATATATATATATATATATATATATATAAAATATA
>NNCF01128704.1:53684-92025 GCA_002313205.1 Laupala kohalensis
GGAGTGTAGCTGTTCTCTGACAGTGCGTCACCTTTTAACTGATTGCAGAAGAGACTCAAGTATACGGAGACAAATTGGTCTAGCTGCAGATTTACCAACAATTCTCGGAAATGAAACGGTTAATGTTAATAAACTATTGAATTTTATGAGTAGATCGGGGCTTCTCCCATAAGTTCTCGGGAGGGTTTAAAATTTCCATTCCTTTTTCATCTTTCCTGTCTTCTTTCTTTCCATCGTTCGTTTCTTTAATTCGAAATTATAATATTTAAAAATTGTTTTCCTGTTTTGTGATGTAATGTATTGGTATTCTGTTTTTTTTCTTTCATCTTTGTATTTCGATATTTGTTGAATTAAGGAGGGTTTTTTAGTGGGTATGGTCGAGATATTCGGCGAGTCCCACACACAAGGAAGAGCACTATGGCTCTTCTCTATGGTGCGAAACTGCATTTTTCCCTACTTGCATTGGCTCTAATGACCTTCGATGTTGACGAGCACTAAAGCCCCAACCAAAAAAAAAAAAAAGATATTTCTTTTTTATTACCCGATTTCTGAATATGTGTGATGTAAACAATTTTCCATGTAGATGGATAACTTTCATTTTCCAATGATTTATCAAATATAATTTTCAAGATATGAAAAAAAAAATTAACAAGATTTTATAGGGATAGGAGGAATTCCATTCAGTCCCGCGGTTTTAAGTCAGGATTATCTAATGTCTCAAATTAGTCAGTAGTCAAAATTTTAATGTTATGTACTCTTAGGAGTTAAATCTCGATCGCTAAGGCGTGTGGGGAGTACAAAGGATGCTTATAAAAAGATCTGAAATAATCAGCAAAAGCATTGACAATATTCGAATCTTTCAGAATTGACAGTCGTGACATTAGGGAGACCTTTTTCACACCTGTCATTGTTGATTCATTTCCAGAAATATTTCAAGTATCAAGGTTATAGATTTTGAAATCTCTTTTAAATATTTCCCTACACATTCGTCTCAAAGAAGCAAAAACTTGATTGTGTTCATCCGAATTTGTTTCTCCATAGATTTCGTGTGTCTTCTTTTTTTGAAAAATCAAATTCTTTAGGTCTATACTGTTGTGAGGCATACGTGTGCACTTTTATCGGGGACAATCTACACGTCGCAGGCAGTAACGAGTCTAGTAGGTCAGCATGGCGCGGCAATGAGAGACTATAAATATACCGCGAGGGGGAGACTCGTTCTCACTACGTCTCACTTCACGCTCATTACCAGCTCATTATTCGCTCCATCGCTACGCGCACGACGCTTCGACTCCCGAGCCAGGGACGAGTCCGGCGCCACGCCCGCCGCTCTCGCTTACGAACAGTTTCGCCCGAGCGACACTATCGGGACACGAACCGACCATCTCTAGGGTCATGCACGAGAATTCAACCTCTCCGCCTGTCTGACTATGGAACCCGTCACCGCCTACTAGTGAGTATTAAACCACTTCCACGTACATGGCGTTTCTCTGTCGGAACTCACCAACCTTTCCCTCCTTCCCCAATCTCACCCCCTTCCCTTTCCCTCCTCCCACCCCACCACCATGTCGCCTCCTGTCAGCCTGGACGCCGCTCGCCAGAGCTGACGATTCAAGGACCCGCGACAATACTATAGCACTGCGAAAAAGTGGAATTGTACAGTTTTTTCTTCGGTACATACGGATTGAGACAGTAGTGTAGCTCAGAATATAAAGTTGATGTACAGTCATCCAACATAAGTTGTTAAAATCAACTATTGTAAACAGATCATTCAAGTACATTACAATAGTCATATAATAAGCTGAGTTAAAATAATATAAACAATCATTGTAATCAAAGTTCCACTGACTTTCTACTGGCGTTATGTTAGCAACTAAAGATGGGTGATATCTATCACATGTAACTATTGACTCTTTCAATTGAAACTTGTATATTTGATGAATTTGGAAATATCAGATCCAATAATGATTTTCGCTCATTGCGAATTTTGTTGACTTGAAATATATTCAATTTAACAAATGTGTCATTGAATGAATTCACTTGACCAAATATTTATTACACTTTTTGTATTCAAAGCAAATTTCTAAAAACAGATACAAGAAGACTTAAAAAATAAAATAAGAAATAATTTTTTTTGTTTCAGTTATGCAGGAAACATTAAGTTGTGCAGGAAATAATAATGAAAAATGTAATGAAATAATATGTAAATATGATTTTTCTAAATTTGTCAAGACGATGTTAAATTTAATAAATCTAATTTATTTGCCATAGTTACATTTGTGAATTATTTAATTATTTATTATAACAAATATTCTAAAGTTTTAATTTCATGTAACCAGCACGTTGAAGACATGTGTCTATTTTTTCATATTTTTGAGATACCGTAAGTTCAAAGTATTGATGCTTTGAGAAATATAAAGTTATGGCTTTTATTTCGAATCCTCTGCACAGTAACACTTTTGTTGATCCACTGCATTATTAATTAATAGCTATCCAATATCACAATGTCTCAAAGTGAGTCACGAACATACACTCCACTGTTATCATCAACGCAAACACAACTTTTCATTAAAATGTCCATCATAAACATTACTTGCTGTAATACAAGTTGAGCTATGTGCTTTGGCTTATTTTATTAACTTATAGTTCATGCGTTAGAACAGATCTAGGAACACTCATATAACTTACTTTATCCAATTACTATTTCAATGGAACTACTGTCATTTTCACTTTAAATAAATAAGTTTGTGAAAAGGAAATTCTAACAACACCTAACTGAACTATTTTTGGGAACGACATCTCCAAATACCCTCTCACAATTTATTATGAATGAAATATCACTCATGACATAGTCTGTAAACATAAATTACAATACAGTCTGTAAACATAAATTCAGAGATAGATTATGGCAGTCTTATACACAACAGTATTACTTTATACATTTGAGTTATCTCAAATCAAAACACAATACCTTTGACAAAATCTTTCAGGTAACAACAGACGGTAACTAATTAGTCCTCTGTCAAAGAAATATTTTTTCTTCGCAAGCTTTAAGTGACGTAAAGAAGTATTTACCAAAATTATCAAAGTTATTACTGTTCTATTACCTTTAAAACATTGTAAAAGAGTTTTTACTTTGGTTAAAACTAGATGTATCACATTTTGAAAATAGTAAGTTGATGTCTTTGATCCTTGTCTAGTTTTGAAACTGATCATTTACGTCAGTATTTAAAAACTGCATGATGTATCTCGTTCCGAATGTTGTTGTTTCCCCTTGTATATAAGCCTCTTACAACTTGTAATATAAGCTGGAATCGTTATATGGTTAAGTTATTTTACACACTATTTACAACACAGCACATCTTGTAAACAATTCAGACACAAATCAATACGTTATGGAAATGTTATTCTCTTCACTATTAACGAGTAAAATGTTATAAATGTTTAGGTGTTGTAGACTGACTTGTGTAGTCTACAACACCTAAATAAGAATGACATCTAACCTCACACGTAACCTCTAACCTCACTCTAAGGGACTCGGTGGTGTCGGTTCTTTGCCCAAACCAGCTACTATCCGATTTGCTCATGGTTCACCAATAGGAAATCGATATTGTGACTGGAAAAAAATGTGATGAAAAATTCTATACTTTAAAAGAGAAAAATCTTGCATTTAATCTCAAAAAGGGGTAGAAAAAAAACGATGATAGTCATTAATAAATAAATTTTTTAAATAAATAAATAAATTTATTGTCAAAAACAGTACAAACTGCGTATGACCACGTGGAGGACAATAAACTAATTTACTCTCCGGAAGCAAGCAAGGGACCATCCCATCAATTCCGATCAAGGACCATAAGGCAGAGGCGGATTCAAAAATTTCAGCAAAAATTCCTAGATAAGATGAAATGTTAGCTGCGAGTTATAATACTAATAGATTGTCAATATGTTTGTAATTTTACGCAAAAAATTACATGTACAAGTTGTATAAGGGTTACATGTACAAGTTGTTAATTACATGTACAAGTTGTATAATAAATGTACATGTACATGTATAAGGGAAATTGGAAAACATGAGCAAGGAAAACATTTAAATCTGTCTTTTAATAATAATTGAAATGCAAATCAAGGGAGAAAAACGTAAAATAGTGAAATCGGTCAACGGAGACCAACGTAAATTCTCGTATATATGAGACTGTATGTAACATGCTAGCTACATACCATGCTTGTACTTGCTGTATATGATAATTTTTCATGTTTTCAAGTAGCTTTCTTGAATCTTTATGACTTCAGTTAATTTAAAACTGATACTGAAATGATAGGGAGTAAAGAACGTTACCGCCGATACCAGACTGACATGAGTTTCCAAATACACACGTGACGTTCTCCAAGGCCCTTCTTTGACAACGCTGGCAGCGAGAAGACGTGATTTTCATGGCAACGGACGTGCAACTATTTCGCGATAGCTCCCCATGCGCGAGCTACGGAAACGAAAGCATAATCTACGATTTAAGTACGATACGCTGGCTCAGACTTTTCTCCGATTATCCTTCGAGTAGGGGAAAGTTTTCGATATAGGCACTCTAGGTTCCGTCCTCATTATTGCTTTTGCCGTTTTGAGTATCAAATTTTGAGTTTTTATAGTAGTTACGATTGTATATCTACGGGTGAACGGACAACATTTTTTTCGTTTAAAATACACATTTTTTATTACGCGTGTGAGGAAATAACGACGAAATCACGATAAACCTAAAGGGAAGCCGTGCAAAATGTCTTGTCTTGCGAGAAATTTTGCAGTTAGGAAGAGCGTCTACAACCAGCTGAGATGTTCCTCTGCAGATCAAACAATGAACACGTAATTTAAATCAAAATTCTTCTATAAAAATGAAAATTAATGTAAAACTGATTACAACAAACAACTATGAAGTTTTCACACATTAACGTGCAGAATTATAATGCACGAAACTTCAGAACAAAAATTACAAAAAATGTTGTTTGACTTATGGCTGACAGATAGCACTGGTTATTGGAATTTAAAACAGGTAATTCGGGGACCCTAGAAAAATAATTTAACTCAATCATTCTGTGTTTCTATCTAATTGAACATTAATATAAATTCATCTCGAATATATGTGGCTAGTCCGTACGCATGATGATACACTGCGCCAATACTCTTATATCCTGAGACTTCTCCCCTAGTGCGTTGTTAGCTCTCATATGCAGTATGTGTTTCCTGGAGCAGAACGACATCCACTGATTGTTGTCAAAGAATTTTTGAGAGGAGTTGGCATTTTGATGAATACCCTTAACATTCAATTGGAGAATACGAAGTGTTGGACCCACATGTGTGGTTTGGAAATTCTTAAAAGAACTGTTGTAAGTCATTGTCATTTTTGTAGTGTAATTTGCCAGGAGATCGCCAAGGATAGTCTGGCTGTCAAATGCTGACGTTGAGTTCAGTACTGGAATTCGATTCCAAGTACCTTAGCAGGGGCACCTCGTGCAGGGATGAGCTTACCTCCAACTGATGTTACCAATATCAGAATTACAAACATCTATAAACCACTTCTAATTCCTTGGCCTGACTCAGTTTTGAATGTGCACAGGCACCCTGCTATGTATGCGGGAGATTTCAACAGCCACCACGCCTTTTGGAAATTTGAAAATAATGATACGTGTGGTGAAAGTCTTGTTGAATGGGCGGATGAACACAATATACATCTAGTTTTCGACGCTAAGGATAAAGGGACTTTCAAATCTGCTGATTGGAAAAGGGATTATAATCCTGACCACTGCTTTGTAACAGAAGATGAAAACGGACACCTACTCCCTGTATCAAGAAAAGTTCTCCCCGACTTTCCTCACGCTCAACATAGACCAATCCTCCATGTAACTGGTACGCAGATTCCTTTACATCGTTTCCGAAACCTCGTTGGACGTTTTCTAAGGCAGACTGTAAATCTTTCTCTACTGAACTTGATAAGGTCATCAGATGGATTCCCCCAGTAAATTCCAACTTCAGGAGATTTGTTGGTGCAGTGCTTTCAACTGCAAAAAAATACTTTCCAAGAGGATATCGAAAGGAATACATTCCTGGATGGAGTCCTGAAACAGAAATGCATTACAAGGACTTCATCGAAAGCGGGAGTCCAGAAGCAGGATCCAAAATACTTCAGAGCCTAAACGGGGCAAGAAGGAAGAAATGAAAGGAGATAATGGAAAACATTGACTTTAGACAATCCAGTCGTAAAGAATGGAGTCTCTTACGAAAACTAGGATCAAGTACCCCAGCAATACATCAACAACCTGGAGTTTCTGCCAACCAAGTCGCCTCTCACCTTCTGTCCGTTTCAAGAATACCAATTGACAAAGATCACACAAGAATGATCAAGAACAATCTAAAACGACTAAAGAAGACAGCTCCAACTGCCTCTTCCTTTGCTTCATCTTTTACCACAGAAGATATTGACCTTGCCTTAAAAGATGTTAAGGCTGGTAAAGCCCCTGGATTTGATGGCATTCATCCAGAATTCTTACTCCACTGTGGAAAGAATACTAAAAATTGGTTGGCACAGTTTTTCACTGACATTCTACTCATTGGTAAACTTCCACCTGAAGTGAAAGGAGCCAAGATTATTGCCATCTTGAAACCTATTAACTCACCAGAAAGCTACCGCCCAATCGCACTGCTAATCGAATGTTACAAATTTCTTGAAAGGCTCCTGCGTAACAATAGGGCATAAAATTCTAGATGAAGTTCCCGTGGAGCAAGGTGGCTTCAGACTTCAGCGCAGCTACACTGACCAAGTTATTGCCCTGACCACTCACATTGAAGCAGCGTTCCAAAAAAGCTTGAAAACCTCAGGGGTGTTTGTAGACTTGACATCCGCGTATGACACAGTATGGAGACAAAGACTAATCTACAAACTTCTTCCTACACTACAGTGCAAAACAGTTGTCAATCTTATGAATAACATGTTAAGCAACAGAATATTCCAAGCCGTACTGGCTAACGACATCAGCAGACCAAGAAAATTGGATAATAACCTCCCACAAGGTTTAGTTCTTGCTCCTCTTTTATTCAACTAGTACACATCAGACTTAACTGAAACAAAAGCCCAGAAGATCATGTGTGCCGATGACCTCGCCTTAGCAATCCAACACAAGGCAATGGAACAAACTGAAGAGGACCTATCAGAAGACCTTTCGTGCCTCAGCGATTATTCCTCCAAGTGGCGACTGAAACTTAACTTCTCCAAGACGGAGACAACATGCTTCCATTTCAACAACCGACTTGCGAACAAGAATTTAAAAACATTTTAATGGTATCCTTCTTCGTAATAATCAGACACCGAAGTACCTGGGAATCACTCTGGACAGAACTCTGTCTTACAAACAATATCTGAAACATCTGGGTGGTAAACTAAAAACAAGGAATAACATCATTCAGAAGCTTTGTGGAAATACATGGGGAGCCTCTGTAGACACACTTAGATGCTCTTCCTTAAGCATGGCGTACTGGGAAGGTGAATATGGTGCGCCTGTTTGACTGAACAGTCTACATGTAGGTAAAGTAGATGCACAATTGAACAATACCAAATTATTAATCTTAGGAACTATTAAATCTACACCCACGTACTGGCTCCCAGCTCTTAGCCACATAGCCCCTGCTAATCTTCGCCGACAGGATGCTTTGGTTAGCGAGCATAGAAAGATCAACGATAATCCTAGTCTTCCAATACACAAGAACATCCTTACTGCCACAGGGAACAGAAGGCTTAAATGATGAAACCCCCCTGTTGCAACAGCCCAACATCTGGAACGAGAGAACTTCCACATTGCAACAACGTGGACCCAGAAATTGAAAGAATAAACCACCCCTGCTCTTCGCGACTTCCTGGACACAAGGATGAAGGAGATTTGAGATTCCACGAAGAACTTGGACGGCGTTAAATCGAGTGAAGACCAAACATGGGAGATGTACTGATCTTTTGTTCAAGTGGGGAAAAATACAACCATCGTCATGTGATTGTGGTGCGGATCGACAGATCATACACCACATTGTGAAAGAGTGCCCTCAACGTCTCTACGTAGGAGATATTGGTGTCTTTTTATTAGCTACTACGTCCGCACTTGAGTGGATTAATTAATGTAATATTAAATTGTAGTGTGAATAAGTCATACGATAAATATATAAAATATAAATTCATACATTAAATAAAATATTTTAACACATTAAAATAAAACTGATGGTTGTTATCCATGTATTCATTTCATCCTGTTGTGTTTTATAAAGAAATGCAGTTGTACGCGAGACGCCGGAGAGAGAGGACGTATTTGGAGGTCGCTCCCATAAGCCGTTTACCTGACCGTAGAGTCTGCAGTCCGGTTAGCAACGGAAAACACTTACGGAAGCTACTGTAAACGTATTTTTGTAGTCATTATGGTATCTATTATGCAATGGCGCGCAGTCATTGGCCGTTGGGCTGCAGGCCGCTGGTTTCTCGGGGGCCACGGTCCAGGCGCTGATTTATACACCTCTGCGTATTTGTTGTCTTGTCGCCGTACTTTTGGTGATAGGTGGAGTAGAGCAGAACCCAGGGCCGCCAGAGTATGATATTATTATCGAGGAACTGCGCGAACACCGGGTTTTGTTGGAGAGACTGACGGAACTTCCTGCTCTCATTGAGGAAATGAAATGTTTCCAACAGAGGATAGAGAGTCTCGAGTCTCGGGTGAAGACTTTAGAGGCAGAGAATAGGTTTCTGTCTCGACAAGTCGACTACCTCGAGAACCGGTCTCGACGCAACAACCTGGTTGTTTTCGGTCTGGAGGAACTCGAGGGAGAGTCGTGGGGTCGATTCTGAACTTCGCAGCTAAGCTTGATGTGGAGCTGTCGCACCGTGTTATCGATAGGGCACACAGAACAGGAAGAAAAAGACGGCGGGGACACATAGTGGTCGAATTTTCTTCATTTAAGAAGAGAGAAGAGTTGCTACAAACCGCAGCTAAGTATCCGCGCGACGCAGATGTGCGCGACTCGTAGGTGCGAGTCTCAGAGAACTTCTCCGTGGGGGTGAGGCAGAATCGCAGAAAGCTCATTCCTTTTTTACAGAAGCGAGGGAAAGTGGCCGTAGGGCCCCATTAAGATTTGATAAGCTAGTTGTCGATGAGCACCGCCACGTCTTGGCAGAGCTTCTTACGTCGGTGGGCAACAGGGCTCTTAAACCACGTGATGCGGCCACCCTCCACGCACCGTTTCGCCAGCATCCGAAGTCAACGTCAGCGCCACCTCCAGCAGTGCCACCCTCCAAACACCTGCACCTGACGCATGCGAGCGGGTTGACCTTCGGACGAGCTACTCCAGCGTCGCCTCCACTGCCGTCGCTCCTCCGCCGTGCAAGTAACATCGAAGGCAACGACTTCTTCCTCGACCAGCAACACCACCACCGGGGATGCGAAGTCCAGCGCGCGCCTATCCACAACAGCGCCAACCTTTCACCCCCAGAAAGGCACGGCGAAGGGAGGGGTCAGCCACCCTCCCCCTTTCTCACCGCAACGGACTCAACACGCCCTTGAGATCGGTACCATGGGTCCCTGCTCGAAGTGCGACAAAGGTGTTGAAAGCAGGTAGGCTGGTGACAAAGGTGACATTACAAGGCCGATGAAGAGCTTGTAATGTTGAAAGAATTCGTAGAAAGGCTAGTAAGGGAAAATTCTGATATTTCTGGAAACGTTTACCATCTTGGGTCTTGTTGAAACTTGGAGAAAAAAGGAAGAAACATTTGAAATCAATGGATATACGATATTTTCTAAGAGTCTGGAGAGAAAAGGTAAGAGGGGTTGCGGTTCTTTGCAAAAATTCGAAGATTTACAGTTATGAAGAAGTATACCCGAAATTAGATGGTGCAATTGCTGTGAAAATTAGAGACACTCGTTACAACGGTGTAGGCATTACTTTTATTCTTATAATTGTTTGTCGCCAATCACGGGAATCCAAATTCTTTACTAACAATTTATTGGACAAGTTAAGCACTAGTATTAATAATTATTCGATAAAATATTCGCCTGTTGAATTTATAATAATGGGAGATTTTAATGTGCGAATCGGAGAAGAATACCCGGGTTCATTTTTATATGACCCTACGAACGACGAAAATTGGCATCGAATCTTAAGAAATAGTACATATAAGCTCTGCAATGACGATGGAAAGGAACTCTTAGATTTTTGCTACGAACAAAATTTAGACATTCTAAATGGGCGACATGGTTCAGACAAAGTAGGTACCATTACATTTATAAACAAAAATGGAGAAAGTGTTATTGATTATGCCCCAGTTACAGAAAATATTTTAACACTTCTCAAAGACTTTTGGATCAAACCTAGAATTGATTCACGCCATATGGCTCTCGGGATAAAAATAAATCTCAAAATACGCGAGGAAGAACAATTGTTTACAGGGAACTGGAGAAGACTATCGATTATCAAGTGGTCAGATGAAAAGAAAATTAATTTCATTGGAAACTTTAAAAGAAATGTCAGAAAATTGCACTCCGGTGTTCGAAAAAAATTACAATTAGGAGATATAAATAGCACCGCGAGTTATATAGAAAATACTCTCAGGGGAGCAGGGAGGGACATGAGATCATATTTAGGAAAATTACGAAATAATAAAGGACCTGGTTGGTTTTCAGCAGAGTGCAGAGAGGCTGAATTGCGGGTCAGACAGACGCTAAAAACGTTTCAATTGCTAGGAGGTACTGAACTTCGTCAAAATTATATAATAGCGAGAAAATGTTATAAAAAAATATTCAAAATGCAAGATAAACTTGGCAGGAAGCAGAAGCTAAGCGAATTTGTGGTATCTTAAACAATAAAAATTTCAAAGACTCTTGGTCAACTATTCGTATGCTCCCACAAAACCAAAGAATCCAGAATACTATAGAGGTGGAAGAGTGGGAAAGACATTTCTCGTCGATATTCTCAAAAAAATCACCGAATCATATAGAACAAGTTCAATACTATTCCGTAACTAGATGGGCAAATCTCAGAAGATGAAATTTATAAATCAATTCCGGACCTGAAGGGAGGGAAAGCGGATGGGGTGGATGGTTTACATCCAGAATGCATGAAAGTAATAAGCGAAGATCTAACTCCAACTTTATTAGAAACTTTCAACTACGTGTTGTCTACGGGAACTTTTCCGGACAGTTGGAGTAGAGCCGTAATTTAGTCATTATACAATTATAAAGTGAGCATAAATGATCCAAATAATTACAGAGGAATATCTCTTCTTGGTTTCGTGGGTAATGTGATCTGTAAAATATTGAAAAAAAACGGTTGACTCTCTGGGTAGAAACGCATAGCAAGCTATCCCCACTTCAGGTGGGATTTAGAGGCAAATACGGCCCCCTATTGATAACATTTATGTATTAAATTCACTCGCGGAGTAAGCGACGTCAGTCAAGAAGGGAAAGTTAAATTGCGCTTCCGTAGACTTCCAAATTTGACATTGCCGACAGGGTATAATATATTATTATGGACGATAAAGTCAGAAGCGGTAAGGCCCAGAAACTATTCACATATTCCAAATGAAATACACTGGAATGTTTTCGTAATCAACTTTTGTAACGACCAATACTCCACGGACAATGTTACAAGTTACCCTGTTTTTAGTTACACTAACAACACTATAGGTAGAAATAATTCTTGTGTTTAGGCACTAGGTTTATTGACTAGGTCAACGTTACGATAGCGAACGCTCTTTTCATCAGGGCTACAAAAATATTACAAAACATATAGGATAATTCAACACTTGGTAAATTACTTCCATCAAACAAACACCCAGCTCAACACAACACAACCCAGAAACACTAATTACAATACTATATTTATATATACTCAACTAAATAATCAACCTAATTTCAATAACATATCAACAACTAATTGAGTGTATTTGTAATGTATTACATTATGGTGTACGGTAAATGTAAATTATAAATCTGTTGTAGATATGTAAATCCTTTGTAATGTATAAATATATAAATTCTTACAAATAGGTTGGGTATATATACTGGGTACATGTCTAGCAATGCTCCTTTGTGTTCATGATGGTTGATGTTGTGTGTTGCTGAGGGAGATGTAATTGCTGATGAAGTAGTGTCATCATGGGATAGTATTGAGGAGTAACTAAGGTATGTGGTATAATAACTAGGTTAAATAACCTAACATTCTCTGTCAACAGTTATTTTAAGACTATCTAGTCTTAGAATAATAGTCTTAAAATAACTGTTGACAGAAAAGGTTGCAGTTGATGAACCAATTTTTGAAATTTTAACGAAAATGTGTAACGGAACTAGATTTCATGTTTTTATGTTTAAGCTCAAGCCATAACCTCGAAACATAGGCAAGGAGCAATACTAAATAGATGTAATTGAATGGAGAGTTGTACATCTCGTTTATGAGAAGATCCTTTCTGTAATTCTGCCTGGAAGTTGATTGTCTAAAAATTGAGACACATAATTGTTGGAAGAATTTATGTATTTAATTTTCCTAATTTTTGTCCATAATGATCTGAACATTTATTTACTTAAAATATTTTTTTTTTGTATACTGTTTCTTCATTCTTTCAAGACATCGAAAATAAAAAATTAAGCGATTTCATTGAAATGGACTTAATGAATACGAAACCGAAAATTCAGATAGTGGCACTATTTTTGCCAAATGATACGTCACTGAGTGAAAAAGAAAGTGAATTTAAGGATATCTTATCTAGTAAAGTGATCTAACCAAGGCAAACTGAAATACAATGGCGCAATTTGTCATAACCAATCCCAAAATTTCCTCTGTTTTGACGTTGAGCTTAGAAGAAATCACAGTAGGTATCATAATTGGTATAAATGACTCATTTAGTGTTCGTAATTTTTTTCACACTCTTTAAAATAATGACAGGTTTAATGATGAAACCACTCTTGCAGAATAGAAATCATATATTTTGATGCATCTATAAAGATCCCCCATCCCGCTTGCAGGAAGATCTACGCCTAGGTATACAGAGATAAAGACAATATAACCCGCCCCCCCCCCAGCCCCTTTATGGAAAATCGAATGGACGACCAACATCCAGATAGTTCACCACATACCCGCTAGATGGTACAGTTGGTCTAAAATTTCGATGTCGCTGCTTACACGTCTTCTGGGCCCCTAACTCAGTGGTATAGTTTTATTTAACAGAGGTTTACCCAAAGTTTTTTGTTTGTTTTTGATTCATGAATTTTAATTATCAGATACTTCTCGTTATTATATTACATCGTAATCATTGCAATGTTGAACAATAACGAGGTCCGTATCTTCATTGTATCTTGTAAATAATTTTATTTAGTTTATTCTCACATTTTTCATCATTATTTTCATAAACAAAATCTTTGTTTGAACAAAAAATTCCATCATTATCACAGCCTTCAGGGTTCTAATGACCTCGTTGTTTGCGAGACCTAAATCCCCAATAACAATAATAATAATCATCATCATCACAGAATTCATAAATCTTAAATTATATAGACCGAAAAAAATTGAAGTATCTTTTGATCTTTGTCCATTCTCCTGGAGGCAATTCCTATACTTGCCAAAATTTGAACAATGTTTTATGAGTGTGGCGTATGGCTCTGCGGCTAACAACAGCTCCTTTGCGACTAACCAATACTCGGATACAGCAATCTGGATCCTATCTAGACGCTGTTCCTCCTATCCCAAATTCAGCGATGTTTCTGGTGAGTAAACTCAAAGCAGTACCTGAGTCTCACTAGAACTCGTTATTCCGTGGTCCCCGCTGACCGAAACGAATTATATATAAAATTTAGTTTGATTAGTGAATTATATTTTTTTAAATTATAACTAGAAAGTTGAGGTGGCACACTCCAGATTTTATTTCTTGTGTAAGAAAGACAAGTTAAAGAATTTGTCTCGTACTTCCGTTTAGATATTCCGTTAGAGATGTATCCATATCTCCCAAATCTACTTGCCAAAATCCAAATCCAAAGGACTAAAATCGGAGTGAAATTTTGTATTTTGCTGTGCGTATTAAGATAGACGGCGTGACAACTTTTGTATCTTTGAAGAAGACTAAATACTATGCCATGTGGTTGAACAAAGATTGAGGTGACTTTATAAAGATGTACCAGTATTTCGTCACTCTCGTTACCCCCAATTTCTAGTACTCTCCTGGGCAACATCTTTCATCTTGACGTGTTTGCTTGTTACACTAATGAGTGGTATCATGCTTTACTCATAGTCTTAGATCTCCAATAACGTCGACCTTTACACATGTTTTCCTAACGCAACGCCACTTTTATTAAACATATATGTAAACAAACAAATCGGGGATGGGTTGCTGCTTATATGAGATTAAGGTTACCCTTAATTAAATTAATGGATTTATTTTGTAGATGTATGTAAAATGAATGAAGGTTTTTATGACTAGTGGTATTTGAGTACAAGTGGAAGTATAATGGGGGAAAATAATTGCAACGTTGTTAGTATGTATAAAAATGTTTTTAATAATGTATTAAAAGAAGAAGTCTTACAAGGTATGTGTACATTTGTAGTAGAAGTATTGAAATTTGTAGTGTAACAAGTATGATAGTTGTAGAGGAGTAGTGTAGGCATATAAGGTACGTATTGTAAGAGAACCTTTGTTTGTTTACTAATATCGCCGTGGCGAAGATACGAACGGGTATCGAAACGTTGGAGTCTAAAAGTCGTGTTTTTATTCATCTTTAACTTAACACAAAAAATCGTATTCCAGAAAGAATTCTTTTTTAAATTTCTTACGCATCTGTTTTTTCATTGAAATATATAATAAAATAAATTGTATGCAAAAAACGGTGATGCTAGATTGCATAAGCAAAATCAATAAAGAGTATTGGCTGTTGTATCGCTGCGAAAGCGAAAGAATGCTGCGCTTCTCTCAGCCAGCGAAGAAACTAATAAGCGGAGAAGGAAATGTTCTCTGCGAGAAAGGAGGACAAAAACCGAAACGTAGATGTAAAGGGGGAAAATATATGTGACATAAATTCGAAAATACGATTGGAAAGTATAATTTTTATCAAAATAAATACTATCTAATATTACCGTATTTTTTTAAAATTATCATAATTTTTTCAATTAGTGTTTTTCCAATTAAATAAATAATTAATATCTTACGGCCTTTTATGGACGAACAAAGCATATTTTGTGAAGAGAACAAAACGATTTGATTTAAGACTTTGATTTAAGCGGTCGTCAGATGACATAATATTATATATTAAAATATATATTATTTAATCATGTTACCTCGAATGAAAATGGTAGACGGGACCGGGATCTACCATTTTCATTCGACGTAACATGATTAATCTGTTACCTGGCGGTGAGGTTCACCGCAATCTAAGAGATTTCTATATATTATTTGTACATAGAAGGTCTATGGTTTTAATTATTTGTTTAATTAGAGTATATAATGGACGTTGTTTGTAGTAGTAGGCTTTTTACTGTTTCAATAACATTTATCCGGTTATTTTAAGCTGAAAATCATTTCTCATCTTAGAATCCACTCGGAAACTAAGAAATTACATTCCTCCCCACTGATCTACAAATGTTTTATAACACATGTAGAATTTGTTAGACTCATTAATGTTTCTTCTACACGTACGTCGTTAGCTAACCGATTTCATTATAAGTCATGCGACAATTCTTCAATCTGAACAAATGGGTTCTCACAGATTCTGTCACTGAGCAAACATCGATTCGATCCGAGAACATAGTAATAATAAAAGCAAATCTATGCGTGATATCAGAACTCCACCCAAAATATGGCTAAGTATGCATTAGAAAATAAAGATGATCCACTGATTAGACAAGTGCTACAAATCCAAAGAGATGCTGGAGGAATAATCAAAAATGCCATAAGAAATATGCATGAATTATAAAATAGTCAACTAGAGAAAATTTCCCTGAATACAGAAGAACGAATGGTTAAAGCTGATATGAAGAAACTTTCTCAAGAAAACCTGGAAACGAATTGGATTGACAAGAAGCTACATGGACAATATCTAAAGAGAATAAATGAAATGTAGATACGACAGGAACTCATGGATGACTGAGATGAGGGAACTTGAAACCAGAGACCGAATTACTGATCATTGCAGCGCAAGACCAAGCTTTTAGAACCAGGCATTATGAGAAACATGTATTGATAATCACAGCTGATGACAAATGTAGATTATGCCAGACTCACTGAGAAACAATTGACCACATAGTTTGTGGATGCCCTCAGCTAGATAAGCATGAATACATCAAGAGAGATGACAAAGTTTGTAATTACATTCACTAAAAGACGTGCAGAAATCTAGTTTTGACAACCTCAGACGTTTGGTATAAACACGAGCCAAGGGAAGTAAAAACTAGAGGAAAATCACGATTCTTTTCAATCAACAAATCCACACCGACAGATGCATCCCTACCAATAAACCGGATATTAAAACTAAGGACCGGATTAATGGCCTGAAAAACAGAACCTGCTTTGCTGATTAAGGTAGCAGTGCCAACTGATAAAAATTTAGCGCAGAAAGAAGCAGAAAAGCTGCCGAAATACAAAGATTTGTCTATCGAAATTAGTAGGATGTAGGAAGTTAAAACAAAGATTATCCCTGTCATCGTATGTTCCCATGGTGCACTATCTGCAAATTTAATGAAACATTTTGATTCCATCCTATGCAAACCAAGAGAATGGGCAACACAAGAGATCGCTCTTTTTGGCACAGCCCATATTTTAAGAAAGTGCATCTAAACCTTTAGAGCGCGGGTGGCAATCTGGGATTTGATACTTGAACCAACTAGAACATATTTAGAGCTGTGAAGTGAACGTCACTACATCAACATAATAATAATAATAATAATAATAAATAGACACTTGCATACGCGCGACGGTATATTGTAATAATTAATCTCGAATTTAATTCTGTTACAATTTATAAACAATATCTATAGATTGATAACACACGTACTTGTGAACTATATTTTGTTTTATGAAATACAAATTGGTTGGTATTCTATTATACCACTTATCTTACTTTTCATTATTATCTGAGAAGTGTTTTGAAATTTTCAATCTTCCTCTGCCTTAGGAAATTGCCTCGATCGGAATAGATAGGATGGTCCCTTACTTGCTTCCGGAAAGAAAATTAGTTTGTTGTCACCTGCAGTTTGTAGTTGCGTTTTTTTGACAAAAAATTGTATTTATATATACATTCGACTTAAAATAGATATGTATACATTCTTGTGATGGAACAACCGTAGTGTGAAAGCCAACGTTGAGAGGATAGAGCTTGGTGGTTGAGAGGAAGAGGGCTGGAGTGCAACGACGACACTGCTGCGGTCTGGTGGTGAGCAACGCGTTGAGTGCGTGAACCGGGAGTAGGGCTAACGTCGTTAGTAGGCTTTGTACCTTTGATGCGGAAAACGGCACCGTAGAAGACCTTGAAGCAATTTACTAGCCGCAGCCACGGTCTCCGTTGCATGGTAAATTTCATGACGGAATGCCGAACTCCGTTCGCCAAAAGATCTACAAGCCCCTGTGATGGATCAGGGCTAGCATGCTTGCTTACCACTGATTCACTCTGGCTTCGATTCCCGGCGGGACTTTTCACTTCAATGTCCCAGTTCATGTAGTTGTGACAATTCAAAAGTGAACCCTCCTTCGCCTATCCACATCCCACTATTCCTAGTATCACTAACTCTAACTATCACCCCCCAGGGGACTTACATCTAGTAAGTACGTGTTTAGCAAACACGGGGCCCCGAGCTGCATCTGGCATTACTTCCACTTACTTGTGTTAGGATCCTTCCTTTCTATTTTATGACCTTCTTTGGTGTCCACTTGTTCATTCGATCCCGACGCTGTTAGGGCTAATGTGTCTTTCATTTTCCTCATATTTTCATCCCTCTCATTTTTTGTCCTACCCCTCATTTTTTGACCCCCATTATTCTTTGTCCCCCCCATTTTATGCCCTCCCTAATTGCCCTCCCCCTTCATTTGATGTTTTGATATTTGGTTTTGAGATATGTTTTGGTATGTTTTAATTCAGGAGGGTGTTTAGTGGGTATGGTTGAGTCATTCGGCGAGTCCCACACGCGGGGAGAGTCATGTTGGCTCTCCCTAGTGCGTAACTGCATTTTCCCTACTTGTACAAGCTTTTAGGGGTATAATGAGCTTTGATGTCGACATGAGCCGTAAAGCCCCACAAAAAATCTATCACTAATCCTAAAAAGGACTAAGTAACCCTTCCAAGTGGGCCAGCTTAACGGCCCACCTCCTACCTCCTATTGCCTCATGTAGATAAGCTTCAATAGCACGCAACATTTCTCATTTACAAATTCTACTATATGAGGTGCTCTGCACAGGTGTTAATGCTTAAGACAAGGAGTTAACCCTTGTGCTATTCTCTCACAGAAGATGCCTGTCCAGCGCGCCCAAATCGTGCCACGCCCGGCAAGTAAACGAGACCTGTGACCTTATAACAGGTTGATGAATACCAAATCCTCTGGAAAAATTGTTACTTGGCCGCTTGCAGCCCGTGAATCTTTATTTTACAGCCCGCGAATCATAGTACATTTTACATAGTTGAGGGTCTCAACTTTGTGTTATAAATCTATGATGTAAGAATTAATATTTAATGTGGCATGTCCAATGAGAGAAATTAGAAAATTGTGTTCAGAATTACCCCGTTATAGATAATAATATGAAAACATTTTATTATAATACTAAATATTTAAAACACTTAATAAAAATAAAGAAATATGCTACGTATTTTTTCAGCTTCAAATAATGTAAATTTATTGATGATAATAAAAATATAGCGTAACAAATTAATAACTACAATCCATTAGTTTTATTCGTCTAGCAACATGTTACCTAGTCCCAACCAGAGCAGGACGTGTAGAGAAAATAGCCCATGGGCTAAGATAAGTGGGACTGCGCTTCTCTATTTCTGAAAGCCCTCACTTTACCTTAAATCTTGGAAGAGTTTCCTCCGCGTGACAAAAGACCTCACAAAGTCAGCTCATCAGATCTGGTTAAAATACAGCAATCTTAATAACCATCTCCAAGATTGGATATTTGACATCTGAGGACCTACCTGCGCATGAAGAGGACTGACCGACCTGGAAATCCATAAACAGACTTTGAAAGGGAGTTGCCAGGTCAAGATTGAATAGGAATAAGTGGGGCTTCCCTTGTAAAACTTGGACGCGCGAATGTGGCAAGGAGTAAAAGCACTTCTCACTTTCTTCAGTGCCAACTTGCCCCAGCGGAGTGCAGTGTGAAGGGCTTCGTGGGAACGATTGAAAACGCCATTGACGTGGTCAGATTCTCGTCAAGATATGTTTGAATTTGACTGTACGTAAAAGTGTTTTCCCTTTTTTTTCTTTATTGTATCCTAGATATACTCCAAGTCATGTAACTACAGATACAATCATTCAATATGGCTGCCTAACACGAATTACCAACTTCTACGAATTCAAGTTATATCCAAAGAAATATTTTTAGTAGTCACAAAAGCAACTACGTGCTGTAAAGAAATACAAGTTAATAACACAACAATGACACAAGGTAATACTCGTTCTACACGCAAGAAAGAACAGAATAGCGCAACAAGAGCACGCGAATTGAATTGGTGTCTCAAGGTTGGCGATGGATTTAAGCTATCAGAAATCCGAATGTCCAGCCAACATAACGCGAGGTACAAATATTATTACTCTTATGGACAGTGGCGAAGTAAAATCGTTGGCTACATTGAGCACAAGCTCTGTACCAACATCAAGCCAGTTATACTGACAATAAATAAATAAATATTTTATTGTCAATAAATTATTTTTGTTGTATAATATTATTAATTATTGTGTTGCATAATAAAATATTATGTCGAGGACAATTTACTGCGACAAATAAACAATAAATTAATAAACACAGTGCATTTCCGTTCATGCTTCTTTTCTGAAGTTAGTTTTTCTCGAAGTAACTTCGAGTATACATGTGACACGATTGTAATGTATTCGAACTATTTCAGTGCGGTGACACCAAGACCTGAGCGGACTACCAGATTAAACCACTCTTCCGGTAGCGGATTCAGGTCCTCCTCTCCATTCACACCCTCTTATTCTACTGACACGTCTGTTACCGTCGACAATATTTTCTTTTAAAAATGATTTTTGAAGTGGAAATTGCTCAGTTTCTCGAAGAACGTATGGAATTCCCTACCATTAATATATGGGGGTAACTTTTGGAACTCGAGCAACAAGTATAACGCTCAAATTCATAATCAGAACGGGGATTCTTTTTCACATTTAATTTGCTACTCTCGTCTCTCCGTTTGCTTCTGATAGTTCACAAGGGGGTTCCTATCAGGTTTTAGTGTCACTGAACTTGTCACTATTAGGGAACTTCTAGGAATGGGGATATTTTTATATCCTTTTCCAGGCCTGACTTTTCTCGATGTTTCTTCTTCATTTTGTTTCTGAAGTTTGTTCGTATTATTCATATATCTACGTTAAATCCCCCTCTGCCTTAGGACCCTTGATCGGAATTGATGGGATGGTCCCCTCTTGCTTCCAGAGAGTAAATCCTCCACGTGGTCATGCGTAGTTTGCAACTGCTTTTCTGACAATAAATTTATTATTATTATTATTATTACTATTTTTAGTAGAATATTTCAGTAGTTTGTGATAGTAATCCTTTGGTAACATTAGTCTTTTTAAATATTCTGAAAAATATTTTTTTTTCGGACAGTTGCGATGTGGCAATGTGATCTAGGTTAATATCCGAGAAAAAAATCATTACATTATAGTTGAAACGTGCTCTTTCGTTATCGGGTCCGTTGCGCCACTATATTGTTTTATTGATCTTTTTAACTGGTTTTAAATATTTATTTTCATGATTTGTTTAACCAGCAAATTAGTTCCTGTCTATCATTAATTCACTTTCTTGATTACTGTTTAATGTTTCAATATTTTAAATTTCGCTATTGATAAAGTGAAATCCCACATGTTTTAGTCGTTAACAGAGATACATAAGTTTCATAACTGTTTGAGATCGTTAAATATTACCGCGCAACTTTTGAAACACACGGTACTATCGTTCACTCTGATTGGGAGTGGAAAAAAATAAACGAAGTCGAAATTCCATTTATGCACGCGTTACTGAAATGGAAAGGAATAACCAATTCATTCAATATGTATTGCGTGATACGTTATTTTATTTTCAATTCTTTGGGGAATGTATTTAAAAAATACTGGAATTGCAAAGAAATCTGTCTAAATCTTTACGACGTTCAATGACTGTTCGTTATACTATGATCGGTGTAGTGTGAGTGATCGATGTGTTTTATACTCACAAATGAATTCACGAATCAAATTCCATTAAGATTCGTTTCTTGGCTGCGTTTCAACTCATTCTACGACACGTAAATTTCTGAAAATGAAAATTTCGATCAAGACAAGTTGATCATTCAACAATTACATTAAGGTAAAAATAACTGTTTTTTTTAAAGTAAAATATATATTTTTATAATCTGAGGTAGATACGTCGCATTGTATATATGTCAAACAATTTTGAGATAATTAAAACGTATAATTGCTGCTGTGAAAAAATAAAACGTTTTAATGCTCTTAACCTGTATGTTTTGTCAGTAACCCAAGTCATTATAACACCATCTGCTTCTGATATTTCATATACCCCGACTTTTTAAATTGAAGGGAAAATAATATAGATGATAATATTTATAGGTTTCATTATGAATGTTGAAATAACTCTAAATTGGTTTCTGTGTATATAGCCCCGATGAAGGCAACGTTTGTTAGCAAAGTAAGAAATACATAATTGGCCAAACCGCAAGAATTTTTTCTGGTAATTTCCAATGGCTGATACCATAATCGCAGTGAAAAAAAAAAAATTTCTACATCGAAAATTTTGGTGCTCTTTTTTCAATACATAAATCGAAAAATAACTGAAGTTCTAGAGTGAAGTAAACTCAAAGATATATATTTTTGGTATTGATTGGTAAGATGAGCTTGGTATCGTAGAATTTGTAGAATAATTTAGTAACTTTCTTCCGCATTTCAAGAACAATGGAGAAGTAAAACATAAATTTCCACTCTGATATTTCATTTCCTGATTGTGATTTGCAACGCGTGGAATCGATCTTCTCATAGTGGTTGAGATGGCGATAACCTTTGACAGCGCCACAGGGGGAGGGGTAGGAGTTCACTCGCGGCGGTGGAACAAAGCCATCGCGCAGGGCGATGTGGTGGGAGGGTGGCTGAGTGGGACTCTAAACGAAGTGACGTCGAATAGCGCGATGAAGCCCTAAGGGAAGCAGAGGGGAATTAAAAGGGACTGTGGCAGATTTATACGCGCGCGCTCCATCGCCGATAAGGTGGTTGCTGTTTAGCGGAGTCTCTCTCGTATCCACTGGACTGTTTTGTTCTCTCTGGCATCTGGCACGAGGTGGACAGTGCTGCGGCCTACGGCGTAGTTACCAACTCAGCGAAAGCCATTGATATGTTGCGGAGGTCTTCCGCTTGCTCTTCCGGAATGAAAGGAAGAGCGGATATTGGAGCGGATTGCTCCTATCTGTTGATGGGTCTATGACTACTCATTATCCTCTTCTAAATTCAACAGGATGACCCAAGAGAGTGGATGTCCTTAAATATATTGAAGGAGTTTTTTACTTAACAGTGTCACGCTTGCTTTAGCAACATAGACTGGAGATAATCAATTCGATTTCTTGATTATATAACAATTTTGTAAAGTTGATGATTCTTTCAATAAATACTGTAGAATGTTTTATGAAGAAATAATGTACCATGATCGTTTAAAAATCGATATGGGGTTAACTTACTTTTTTATTTTAAATCTTAAAATATTATTCAATCAGAGGAATTTTTCGAAATAAATAAAATAATTAATAATATAACATTTTTATTATTAAGATAAATATAAATAAATAATTTTAGACTTACGACCATTATTTTGCGCTCTTTTTAGAACTCAACGTTTTGACTCAACGGTTTGAGTTGTCGTCAGGTGTAACAAATTATTACAATAAACATAGAAACAGAACAATTGAGCACGATATTAAATATAAAAAAAAGTAGAAATCACGCAAACGCTATAACATTGTAATTTTTTTTCTCTTTACAATGGCCGCACTGTCATTACGGAAGCCCATGTTTCGCAAAACGGAGGATGAACTTCAGCAGTATTATGACCTCTTGCGTTTAAAAATCCAATCTCTGATAGGACTTTACATCTCACGGGATTTGATATTACAGCATATAATAGGCGATAACGCGGCAGTTACATTCCTAACAGATCAGCTGAACATTATGCCAATCCGCAAATTAAACAGTGTTGCCAATCGCTATTTACAACTGACCAGCCTTTGCTTTTGAGATACGCCTCGCATAACAAGTACAAAATATTTATATTTTATTTTGCTTCGAGAAGTTTTTTTTTTTAATTTTATTTTCACGCTGGCAGTGTAAACAAGTAATTTGTTTTTTGAAATCCATGAAATACGTACTCTGTGATACTATAAAAGGACTAAAAAATCTTTCTCTTAAATTAGAGCATGTTAGATCACTTATTTCATACCCCAATACTTTTGTGAATTGCATCATAATTGTTAAAGCGGTTATCGATAGAAACAGGATGTACTCATTGCTACTTCAGGTAGTTGTAGCGTCGGTAGAATTAAATCATTAAAATATGAGCGTAAGTAAACGGAGAAACAAGTATTTATTGTGATTTCAACTTGAAAAACATATCTCACCGGTCATTTAAATGAAATAATTGCAATTATAATTGATGGTGAAATACATTGTGTCTTATGGAGAATACACTTATTTACAAAATAAGACAAAATTTTGAATCACAAATGTGATGGAAGTTTACTTTGATTTGTAGTAAATTTCCCGTAGTATTTTTACATCACTTTTATCTATAGATCGCCGGACATCTGAGAAAGATATTTCTCTTTTTCCAAAGTGTGATGCATAAACCGTTGCGCTTGGCCGCCATACTTTTACATGCTCTTCTGGATTTCAAAGAAGACAAGCGAGTTCTTAAATATAATTTGTACTATATTATTAACTGATCGATATAAATTAAATCATGTTTTCATCATCATTATTCATATTGTTGTGTTTTATAACAATTAGAATAAAAATAATGAAAACAATTATACATCTCAGTGCTCCAACTTGGAGTGCGGGAAAGAATCTATCCGCATTGTTGTCATAGCAACGCAGGTAAATACCAGAATCGAGAGATTGCAGCTGAAGTGGAGTCGCGACTCAAACGACTCGCGATGGAGCGTGAGCACGAGCGAATGCAAATGACCCAAAACTTTCACTCGAAAACGAAGAAGTATGGCCCACAACTTTCAAAGATATGGAAAAAAATTCTTGGTTCGATTTAATTAATCACCTGTTACGAAAGTATGGAAAGGAGCAGAGAACGAACTTGGAAAAGGTTAGCTTGTGCGTGAGGAGTCGTTCATTTTTGAAGAAGCTGACCGTATTTTCCCAGAGTTTTGAATATTTAAGAGAAGGTGGTTGATCATAATAACTGATCGATAAATGGTGAGAGAAAAGAGAAATATGATGTGAGTAGCAAATGAGGGGGTTTCCGGAATGAGTAGATCTTTTCACTTGCGTATCAATAAATATAAATTAATAAATTGAAATAATTAATCGCGAATCTAGCGTTATGTAATAGTTACGATTTATCAACAGTACTTTCCGAATAATCTGTAGTTTGATAATAATACGTTCTTGTGAAATGACATTGTGCTTTATTAAATGGAAATTATTATGTTAATATTATAACATGTACCGAACTATTTTTATTGTTAGAAGTGTGCTGAAACCTTAATTCCACCTCTGCTTTAGGACCCTTGAACGGAATTGATGGGATGGTTTCTTGCTTGCTTCCGGAGAGTAAATTTTTTTATTTTCCTCCATTTGGTCATACGCAGTTGTAATTGCTTTTTTGACGATAAAGTTTATTTATTTATTTAGAAAATCAAAGAATCAATGATCGAACGAATCAACGAGTGAATGAACGAAACAACGAATGAATGAGTCATATCCCGTGTTCGTGTCTCAACACATGCATTACTTGCGTCCGTATTTATTGTTACAAATATGTTTCTTCTCAGAGGGTTCTCTACCTGAGATGTGCCCTACAAGTTCTCAATCACTCTGTTTTTTGATGGCATGTTACACTAAAACACCCATGTCCATGACAATTGTAGCATTTACCGTTACGAATTGGTGAAAGAATTCCAAGAAACTGCAGATATTGCCTTGATTTCGAACTCTTTCAAAGGGTAATTGTTGACAATTATCACGATCACTCGGCAAAAACTTACAATTCGAATTAATTGTTATGTGTATCCCTTCTCTGTACTTTCCCTAACCTAGAGTACAATTTCATTTGAAGAACTTACTAAATGTGTCTGCAATAGATCAGAAGTGGAACTAATATTATGACAATCAAAATATATGAGTAATTTAAGACTCACGATCTTATTATGGACGAATAGCATTTATTTTGTGCTTTGATGAATACGTTTCTGATTTAGATCTGAATCGTCGTCAGGTGTAACATATTATAAGTAGAAGCATGACACAAACATTGAGCATGATATATAAATATGTACTCGAAATATATTTACAAAAATAACAGAAATCACACAAACATATTATAATCTTGTTTTGTAATACTTATTTCTCTATCAGGAGGAAAATTCAAACTCCCATGAGTACTTTTTATAAATATCATTTGAGATATGCTATATTTGACATAATTAACTTCTTTGTCCGATGTTACTGTGTCCGTATTACATCAAGAGATCATTATTCATACAATGAGAGGTTACCACATTTTGTACATATTTCTTCCGTGTACCCTACACGTGGAGAATATATGTGATAACTTTCGGTCAAGTGAAACTGGCGACCAGCCGGGACCCGAAATGATCTGGATGGAAATGGTGTACAGTTGTGGAAGGCGAACCGGTGGTGTAGCGGTTAACCTGTCTCTTATACACATCTAANGGTTCGGCTCCCAGCTGGTCGCCAGTTTCACTTGACCGGAAGTTATCACTTACCACATTTTGTTCAACTGATTTTAATTTTTCTTTGTGCTCTTGAATTCTAGCTTTTGTCCCTCTCTTTGTTTGACCGACATAGAATTACAATTTTTGCATTCTCTTTTGTATTCTACATTATTAGTATTCATCTTTTTTATCTTTCTATTTCGTTGTCAAATTATTTCCTTTAGTTTTAAATGTTGAAATCAAGTTCGTATGTTTGCAGATTTACTGGCTCACTAGGTTCCACACAGTCATGTGTAAGGGTCAAAAATTCAAAATCAACAAAGATGAGGTAAAGACAAGGGAGATGAAATTTTGTTTTCAAGTTACACTTCTGATAATCTGCTTTCATCAATTTTGCGAGGAAAACAAATCCAGTGTATTTGTCTGTTTGGAATTCTCAGATGAGCGTCCGATAAATTTAAGCCCTTATTTGGAAAACAGCAGTTAGACAACGCCGGATACTCCGCTTGTGTTTTATTAAATTGTTTTTTATATCTCTTACGGCTAGTGTTAACTACTCCAATGTTATTAATAGCGTGTACTACATGTTTCCCTCCCGGTGTAATAAGTGACGCATGAGTTTTGTGGTGTCTGGATATTCTGTAATCCTCCCGTGTTCTTCCAATTTATTTTCGACGATGTAAAATATGAACATTGAATTACATCTCACTGCAATCCTGGTTGATGATATTATTTACTTCTGCATTGTAAATTTTTACAAATGTACTCACAAATAATATTACCCTCTACCACAGCATATGACTACTTCATGAATTACGTTAAAAATCGACTTTAGAAATACATTTGCTGTGGTTACACCTTAAATTCCGTGGGCGCAAAATTGTTAGTGTGTTCGTTCTATTATGCTAGGATTCTAGGATACTTTCACGTGGGGAGCCATAAGCCACACTAACAAACACAATTATCCTGGGGAAATCATGGAGATTTTTAATTACTTGCTGGATTTATGGTGGCACTCATGATTTATTCAAGAGATGCATAGCATTGCCAACATTCCAAATTGAAATTGTTTGTGATTATCCAACTACGCAACCACGCTTTTTACTGTGTTACTTGGATTATGTTTCCAGCAATTTTAAAGAAAATTTTACTTTAATTTGTAGACAACGTTTTTTTTGTACCTTCTTCGCGGACATCTTCGCGCTTTCATCTTGAGTTCTCGTCTATTTTTTCTCACTGCTCTCATTATTTAATTGAGATTCTTTCCCCTGAGAAGACGTCAGATTAATGAGATGCCGTTTTATATCATTGAAGTCGGCGTTATATTTTTTACTTCCCTGGGCAACCACGTGGAATTTAGTCTCTCCACATTTACACGAATATCACTACACCCTGCAGCACCCCTACAATACTCTGCATCACGTTATCCGCAAACAATTGCACGACTACGGAAATCGTAGTAATAATTCGGTCTCTTGGTTTTTAAAACAAACCACAACAGCGTTTCCAACGCCCCAAGGAAAAACCGCACACATGCAAGACAAATGAAAACGGCGAAATAAACAACTGAACGGTTTGTTTTCGGCGAAATGGTTATCAGCGTCGGTCAGCCACCCAACTGCTCGCTACCAGCATCACCGCAACTCGCGGTTAAATACACACGCGCCGCGGGAAATACAGCAAGAGATGATTAAAGAGAAAAAAATAACAACCATCTATTATCTAAACTATCGATTTAAAGTAAATGGTACGTGACATATTTTCGTTCAACGTACAAGTAGTAACGGTTATGTACTTTATTACATGAATCTGTATATTTTATAGATCCACTCAATTAAATATTTTTTCTCATGCATATCCTAAATAATTAATTTAACTAGTAACAGTATAATTTTTGATCTAACCGTCACAATATTCGCAATTATTTTATTTGAAGAGTACATATTTTAAAATTCCAGAAATTATTAAAGAAGCCTAATAATACATTATAGAAACAATTATAAAATAAATAAAAATTATTGAATTAGTTATTGCTTTCTTATTCTTCCTCGTGCCCATAAATCAAGAGAATATTGAAGTGAAAGAATACCATTACTGTGAGGTGAAAGTGTTTCCTACCATTCATTTTGGTGTGTTAGTTGTACAAAATTAAAAAAATTAAGTAATAAAGGAGGGTTTTTAAAAAAATGTTGGTCCTGCTAGTTGTAAATAATGTCTCGTTCCCCCAGGGGACTTACATCTAGTAAGTACGTGTTTGGCAAACACGGGACCCCGAGCTGAGTCTGGCATTACTTCTACTTACTTGTGCGAGGCTCCTTCCTTTCTCTTTCCTGACCTCCCTTGGTCACCTCTTGTTCTTTTCGATCCAGACGCTATTAGGGATATGGTATCTTTCATTTTCCTCTTTCTTCGTCTTCTTCTTTTTTTAATGTTTTAAGTAAAGTCTTGAGATATGTTGGGATTTGAGTTTTGAGATGTAATGCAGGAGGGTTTTTAGTGGGTATGGTTGAGTTATTCGGCGATTCCCACACGCGGGAAGAGTCATGTTGGCTCTCCCTAGTGCGTAACTGCATTTTCCCTACTCGTACAAGTTTTAAGGTCTCTAATGACCTCGATGTTGACGAGTCCTAAAACCCCACAAAAAAATAATGCCTCGTAACAAAGGAACACGAAAAACGCGTTCATTTATATCACGGCATATTGACTGATGAACCAGTTAAGCTGTTAGTTTCATGAGACTCGTGATCTTTGGCTTCTGCTGAGATCTGGTGGCATTTCCAATCCCCATGAGAAAGTGATTGCGGTGCATTTTGTAGAGAGCGGCGTAACAAACTCGACGATTCCACGATTTATTCACGTCCCAACGATACAAAAGCAATTACACATCACTGTAACAGCGTGTTATACCCATAATACTCCCATCCGAACACGAATCATTTCTCCGGGTCGATTTATTTAAAATACATTTCTACATATATATCGGACTGTTAGGGAAGAAGAATTTCGACATGTAAAGAGTATCTTTTAAGTACAAAATTTTCGTACGTGGAGTTTACATTATTCCGAATTTAGCATGTCCGTTACAGGCTCTTAGTCACTACTAGATGCGAACAAAAAAGGAATTACATCATCTTCAGTTAACATTTATCTAAACATTAATAATTATTTTATCGAAACTTTTCTATGCTGGCTACTAATTCAACTTACTATATATATATATATATATATATATATATATATATATATATANAGATTGTTTTATTAATTAACTTTTCAACCCTGTTCTATATATATATATATATATATATATATATATATATATATATATATATATATATATATATATACACACTACAATAACGTAATAGGATTTCTTGGCATGCAGGGATATTTTACATTTACAAATACTACAATAGGAAAAAATAGTAACTCGCGCCATGAACAGACATGGAGGGATACGTTTACGGCTGTTGAGATATTGCAAAGAAAATATTTCGTGTGCTTCGCAGTACAGCTATGATGTCTCTTTTCTTTACCTTCTTGCTGAGTCAAATGTCTCAATTTCTTCACTCCTCAAAAAACTACATTTCTAGTGGTGAAGAGAAATAGCAATCTCCAGTGCTTATTTTGTTCCAGTACGCTTCGGTACACGTACCGGAAACATAGGGGTTTAATAACATTTGATATAAAATTGAATTTATGATTTAAAAGTATGTCCATTGGTGCTGTTACCATTGCTCGATGTTTGAATTATGACGTTGGGAAGTTTCAGTATATTAGCTATCATCGATAAATATCTACCGTGTCATAAAAGATATCGATCCGTTTCGATAAGACTACTCTTTCGTTCGAAAGTGGAGGTTGCTTAAATATTGGGAAATTCCTTCGTGTAAATCAGAACATAGATTCGTGTATTTTGATACATAGATTGAGTTACATGATATATAGTATGCCTTGTAGAGGAAACCCAAAACAGTGACCGAGATGCCACCTGGTGACAGAAAATGGAGACCCAAGTTCTAAAATCTTGAACAAAAATAGAATCGTAATGAAAAATAAGGTGAAACAAATATGATCGGATGTGTCAATAAAGAATTAGTATTTCCTAAGAGTTTGAATGCAAATGACAGAGTATTAGTTTAAAAATCTCAATTTTAAGCTTCAGAACCCAGTCTCTTGCTGTATACTTGTATAAACTCGGTCGTCGCGTTGCTATGTAGTGAGATATTAGTGGCGAGACCCGATCGGGTCTGATCGGGTCTCTTGATTCCCAGTATTATTTATACAGTACCGGTATTATTATCCCAGTATTATGTATACAGTGTTTATAACGCAGTACCTGGAACGATGGTCGAACTAACCCTGAGGATGAAGCTAATCAGCATCGAAACGTCGGTGAATTTTCAGTGAATACTAATAAAGTGATGAACCATACATATTGATTGTCTATAATAATACAATCGCATATTTAAATTTATTTAGTAAAAAACCTTTTTATCAGTTTTAATAAAGAAGAAAACATTTAATATCGTTGTTTGAAGCTAACGCTCTTGAAAGTCTTTTCTTTATAAAGAACGAACTTCTTTGTAGAAATTAAAATTGTTGCTAAACGCTTCCCTCGTAAACTTTTTTACGAGAGTAATTTGAACCCGTAGTATTTTTTATGAAGGAAGCTATTTAAATACTTCAGTTCTATATTAAAACTGTGTAAACTAAAAAAGAACGATCAATTACAATATTGGTTTCCACAAAGATTTGATCTGCACAGTAACTCAAACCTCTGTTTCGTTTTGCATTTCAAAGAAATAGTTGCTTCCATTTTCACTTAACTACCGTAATAACAATTTATTGCGTCTTGTTCATGCTTATAAATCAGAAACACGTGGATTTTATGTCAAGAATAATTGGATTGTTCAAATAGATAGTCAAGATAGAAGGGAATTATTTTCACTTAAAATTTCAGTGATTCTTTCTAGGAAACGACAGACCCGTGCTCTTAATCAATCATTTATTTATATTTATATATTTTTGTCAACAATTTACTAGACAAACATATTCGTTACGTAATGTAACAATAAATATTCTGCATTTTAAATAATATTATGTAATATTCTACCAATTTTATGAAAATATTCAGAATTGTTTATTATGTGTTTTTAGAAAAAAATATTATAACTATATTGCGAATACTATTACAATTGTACTTATTTCTTCCGTGTACCCTACACGTGGAGAAGATACGTGATAACTTTCGATCAGTTGAAAATGGCGACGAGCTGGGAATCAAACCCGGGACCCCTGATATTATCGCAAGGGTGTTAACCACTACACCACCCGTTCGCCTTCCACAACTGTTCATCATTTCCACCCAGACCTAAAGCCCGGAAGACCTGATACACATCCCCATACAGGAGATAAGTGAACCAGGCGGCACAGTATGCTGTGGGCACTTTACTACCGGTTTCACCTACGTGTTAAGGTTCGTTATGTACATATTTCTTCCGTGTACCCTACGTGTAGTGGTTAACACCCGTGCGATCAACGCAGGGAGTCCCGGGTTCGATTCCCGGCTCGTCGCCATTTTCCCCTGACCGAAAGTTATCACTATTACAATTGGTTTAAATGTTGGTACTTTTTACTGTACTAACAACAAATCTAAAATACTGGAAAATAATTCTCGTTTGACAACAAAAAATCGATAGTGAATTTTTAACTTTGAGTTCTACTAAATGTGATTTCCTAGGTTATAAATATTGAGGATTAACGTTTGCAGTGTATCATACTTTTTACTTTGTGAATTTGTAAATTATTTTGTAATCAGAGTAATTGGCGTTAGTGATATATCTGTTTACGTCGTTAATACTAATTAGGAGTAAATGAGGGGTTTACTTCAAAATGAATTAGAAACGAACGTACGCGAGCAATTATTTTAATTTGATCTATTCCCATAAAAAGAGCAATAAATTTCGTTAACAATGGTAATAAATTACACTCGATATTTCTGATAGTGGGGTATTTCACAGCAAGTTCCAGAGTACAGTTGTTTGGTTGTCTTCCGATTTCAATGTTTGTGTTAGTCTTTCTCTGTCTTCTCCCGTAACTTCTTAAGTTATAAAAAGGTTTAATAATTTGATAAAATAATATCTTTACTGTGCTAGTACAAAATACATATCATCTTTCTATTTCTGGATCATATGTATTCATGAAATATTATTTCTCATAAGTTTGTAAAATAACTAAGACTCTCAAATACCTTAACTATCTACGCTAACACTATTTTGAATATATATTCTTATTTACTGGATACTAGCATAACCCTCTAATTGAAATTAGAATAACGTTCTTTATTACTCACTTCTTTGTTTTAAATTCTGATTTTTTTTCGATCATCGTAATCTTTCTAGATAAATAAAACAGAAATTAAAAACAAACATTTTCCAACAAAAACAACCCTTAATGTTATTATATATTACAATTAATTACTCACTTCTTTTTCATTTTATTTCAATGATTCACTTGGAACTATCTTCGAGCTGTGCCCCTGCAACCCAGACGCTCGTTGGGGCTTCGCCCAAGACAGGATTAAGGTATCTCCCTGACATCGACAACTATGTGATGCAAGTGGCAATACTATGACACTATGGGAAAAAAGTAGGGGTGAATTTCTGTGATTTTATAGAGGCATAGTGATTATAGCAAAATTGTATACAAATTAACAGAAATAACAATATTGTGATTTTGACACATTTGAGTCAAAGGCTATAGGGTGAAACATTTTTTATTAAATTTTGATAATTTTAAAAACTCTTAAAATGGCCCGCAAAGTGAGTAGATTGTCGTTTTTTCATTGATACATTAGTAATTTTTGCTTTACTTTATGGATTGTTCCAAGCTTTGTAAAACTTATGAATGGAAGCTTTGCAAAACTATCGATAAAACATGAAAAGTTATGTTCAATATTAATGGTTGAAAAATATTATTATAATAATTTGCCTTCCCGATATACGAATTTTTGTGTTCCTAAAACGTAGTTCATGGTGATATGCTGAAACATCTCTTGAAGACTCAATCAATGCATACATTGGCTATACCAAATCACTCGTAGATGAAATGAACTTGATACCAGTAACGGATGTTACATCAGGTTTATTTATCCGTAATTGATATTCGTGATATATTTGATACCTGTTGACCTGAATAAACATATGAAATATATTCTATTAGCATATACTTACCTCGATTGATATTTGTATTGCATTAGTGAATAATGTTGATGAATGATATTGATGAAATATCACGCTCCAATTATTATCAGTTACAGTCATTTTCATAATTATGGTTCACATATTTTTCCAACAATTCATCTGTCATCCAGCGAACTTGTTTATGGCAATGGCCTGTCTGCAGAGTATTATAAACCTATCATTTCAAACACAATGCACATAGTAACATTTATGTTGTGTGGATTGAATATAGTTAATCGTTTTCCTTGCATGGAATTGTTAGTGAATTCTTAACCGGACATGGGGATTTCGGCATGTATTTACAAGGAATTGAGAAGATTGAAGCTGTGTAAGTGGAATGGGTCTGGAAACAACGTACTGTGGAAGTACATATATTATGGGAAAGAGAGGAGTGAATATTAAATTTTTTTTAGATGGAAAGGAGACGCGAATAAGGAGAGCTTCATACAAACAAAGCAACGATGTGAGGTAGTCGTGAAATACGAATTAATAAAGAAAGCGCAACAGAAGCTTTAAATAAGTCAGAGGGAGATGAACGTTTGTCTCTTCGCTGTAGGGACGGGACATGTGGCTGCGTAACATCTGATGTCATGGCTAAATGACGAAAAAGTATTAAAGAGATAAAAATAAATGAAATAAATGAGAGACTTGCAATGACCTTCCTTAAAGGCTAAATGGTCATGTACACCATAGGACAAAATAAATTTTAAAAAATTCTCTGAAGTAGTGTTAAAAATTGCGTATATCCACGGATAGGAGAATGAACTCATTTAATCTCTGGAAATAAACAAGGTGTCGCAATACTGGCTTCTTTTGACTCGACGAGAATCAGTTGTCTCTCATGACATTTTATTTAACTTCGATAATTTTTATATTAATTGATTGGTTTATTTGAAACTCATCTAACTGAACTAATATTTTTTCTTCAGAAATAGAATAAGAATTGGATACTTATCGGTAGAAAGATGCAAGGAGTCAAATTTGTGAACACAAAGTTATCATAAAAGTTTATTGTTATTTTGATGGGGGAAAAACAATGTGTGGAAGGTGCTAAGTCCAATCTTATTTCCATACTGATATATGCAATTTACTCTTTACAGAGTTGCCTTTAACGCTGTTTATACTCTTCTTTAGGCTAATAAGTAATCATGGCCTGTAGATCTTCCTTCTTTTCTGTTGTAATTGACTGAACTAATAAGAGGTAGGTATGGCACGCTCCCTTTTCTTCAGTGACGTAATTTTACGACCAGTCTCGGGTTAACTATATGATTCTATCACCTCTACACTTCCTAAGTTCACAGTATTATAAGTTGATTCAGTCCCTTCACTTCAAATACATTGAATGCAAAACAAATTAACGGCCCATTGCACCTCTCCTATGTAATTGTACAAGACCATTGTGTGATGGTCTTGAGTACCCTATATAGTCTTCTGTGGACTCTGCCGTATTGATATGTAATTCATCTTGACTTTTTGCACCTTTCTAGTGCGATATCTCAATTTCCCAAATATTTGTACTGTGTACTTTCTACTGATAGGTACCTTGTTCTTCAATGTTTACTTGGAGGTCAACTTGAGATATACAGATCAATTTTCAATTACACATTTACTTATGGTTCCAAATAAACGATTTTAAATCTGAATTAACAAAGTAAATCACGAGAGAATGTGGCTAATACGAGTCCAGGTTTTTCATTGGCTGCGCAATTATTCCTTCAGAAGGGAACAAATTTTGAAATTCCAAGAGACATTGCAATTGAATCCATATGGATTTATCAATATATTACAAGAAATTGGTGTGAAAATATTTTTGCATGCTTTTTTTCTAATCAAACTTCATTTAACTGATTTGATATTTTCGATAATGATCACCTCTTGAGATTTGCTTCTTCCATGCTTGCATGAAGCCTGCGTAAAACCCCCAACAGATGGTGACATTTTGAAAGTTATTCATTGAGTAACGGGAATTTGATTCACAGCACGCAGTGAGACGAAAGACGTACCTGACTATTGTGCATCGAAGGATGTTCCAATTCGAATCGACATTCAAAAACGTCTTCAAGTCCCAAAGTTAGAGCTCGTCGATCCATTTGGATTCAACGATTCGGAGTCGAAGAGTCGGAACAAAATACTCAATTGCACTTCTGTGAGAGATTAATTTATCAATGCATCTAAATCATCGTGATAATACTAATTCTATATTGACAGTATATAAAATAATTGAAAAACATTTACAAATTATCAAAATAAATTCGTTTGCTTTCTTTTAAAAAGATACTGAGATGTCATTTATATATTTTAATAACGTGCCACTTTGACGGAAATACGGGAATACATCGGCCGCAATCTATTTGTCAGTTACCAGTTACAAGCACTATATTTAAGTTACATTATACTACAATTAACGTTCATTATATAACCAAATTGGAGTCATCGTGGTTCAGCGAATAGAGCACTGAGTTGCTGGCTGGATCGATCCCCAGTGAGGTGGGAATTTTCATCACGCCTCAACATCCAGACTGTTTCCCATGCCTACTCAGCCTGCTATAAAATGAGTACCAGGATCTATCCTGGGGTCGAACCGGTCGGAGCGAGATGCAGACCACATCTCCTCCTTCTAGTGCCGGGGTCAGGTAATCGCGCGAGCTCTATCCTCCGCGAAGGCCGAAGCCCACAAAGGGCTGTAGTGCCAGATAAGAAGATATAACCAAATTAAATAATACACGTGACGATGACTTCATCATAAAGTCGAAAAGAAGTAATCGTTAAATCACAAAATATATAATGTTCGTCCGCTAAGGATTGTAAGTTTTCAGTTATATAAAATACATTTTTTGTAAGTTATGTGTTGATGTGGACGTGAGATTAGTGGCATTTTGAAACCTGTATACTAAAAGGCTTTGCGTAGTCAAGGCTAGATATATATCCTTTGCTTTGGAAGAATATTGATTTGCATTATCTGATCATTTTGTGGTCCATCCAATGTGTATTTGTTGACGGTATCATCATATGTGTCTTATACATGAAACAACTTCAGTCAGATGTTGAAACGAACGACAAAATAATATTCTTAATATGAGATGATTATCCCATCATATCGAAATGCGTGCTTGGAAACTGGAGAAACTGGATGGAAATGGGACTAGAGATACGCAAATCTTTACAACGTTTCCATGATTAAGAATTCGAGTTGACTTAGCTGATGAAAAATGAAAGTATAAAAATATTTAATGACATAATTTTAAGTGTCTAGAACGAGTAAATTGTACTTACTCTGATTCATATAGAAGCTCTTGTCTCTGTCTTCTTTCGTTTCGGATTTTGTTGTTTTCGACGAACAGAGGTACCTTTGTGTTTTCTCCTTTGTCAGTTAAAAAATTGCCTGATAAACTTCGTTTATTATTTTAACTCGCAATCTTTCTTCCAGGGAGCGCGTCATTCGCTCGTAGACCGTCATTTACTATCGTCTGCTAGAAAGAAGCTGTTCTTCAGATAAACAGTCGACAGATCGGAACCCCGCAAAGTGTGACAAGTGATAAGTTCTCGAAACTCAGCCGTGTGTATTGACTTTGTTTTGGAAGAAATTTTGATATTTTATTTTTCTGAGCGAGTGTATTTACCTTCGCAAGTCGCATTGACGTGAAATGGGACGGTTGATAGGAATCCTTTAAGAGGTAAGTGTATGGTCCCAAGTTCACAATTGCTTCTGTCACTACTGTTGAGTTACTCTTTGTATAACGAAAAGTATATTATTATACGTTTGAATTATTTTTTATTATATTTTTTGCAACGTAAACTATAGAGTACACATATTTAGAAAGTTTGCTTCCCGAAAGGTATTTGATGTAGGACTTAACGATACAGAGTATAATAACACGATTTTTTTTACAATTTATCTGATTGGTATTTTAGTACGGAGACCTGAAAATTTTTCGATCAAAATTCATAAAAATAGTTGGACTACATATTCAAGGACTTTTAAAGCAAAATTTCGCTTCAGACTATCAGGATCGCATATTTAAATATCTTTATTAATTTATTTGATGCAGTATTTTTTCCGTAATTAAACTATTTTTAAAGAACGAAACGTTTTTTTTGATACCATATTATTGCAGAGAGTGGATAAATTTTGGCAATATTTCATCTAACTTTTACCTAAAAAAATTCATCTAAGAAGAAAGTGGTATTGAGTGAGCTTCATCAATATAAGCATAAATAGTACTTATAACAATATTCATCATTTGAATTAACGAAATTTGAGTATTTGCACTTTGCAAATATTTATTTCTCTTTCGAGGGTTATCCTGTGGGTATTGAATGTTTTTAACAGCACTTATAAAACAAGTAGTGCATTTAAATTTTGCATGAATTGTTCACGATAAATTTACACTAATTTATCATAAAATCCATTTTTACCTCGATTGTTTGTTATATTATTACATAAAATTATATAACGTGTGACTGAATAAATATGACTCGTGTACTAATACAATTGAATTTATGTTCTATGACAACTGTCGCGACGACTTTGTGATATAACCCGTTATACTTCCGGAACATCTGCTTTGACCTGATGTTACCATTCGAAGTAAAACCTGCTCTAGTTGTATAACAGATGGCAGGTGTACGTCGTGTTTTGTGTCTTCACATTTCGATTATTGTTTATCTGATCTCAAAATACATCCAGCACCAAAAATATCAAACCATATTCCTTACCATTTGTCACGAATTAAAAAATATCTTACCGAATTTTGATTGTGCCAGATAAGTCCATCAGACAATAAGCGAGACATAAGGAGATTCAATGGTGGTTTTGCTCGAGTAATTGATTCAACTATCCGTGCTTTTTATCCTAAAATATAAACTGATAACGAAGTTCTAAATGATACTGACGTAACAGAAATGAATGTGGTGAAATTTTCATACATCACAGATATATATATATA
>NNCF01128704.1:95013-108639 GCA_002313205.1 Laupala kohalensis
TGATTGCTCGCCATGAAGTCATCCCCAGGTTGAATTCTCAGGTGGGGAAAGATAAAATTTGTAGCTGTGATGTATGAAAAGTTCATCCTCTGCGTCTCACAACCAACCTCTGCCACTTACAATACTCGGATACTGCAATCTGGATCCTATCTAGACGCTGTTCCACCGATCTCGGTAAAATTCACGATGTGTCTATTAAGTAAACTCACACAAAAATCGAGCCTTACTGCCATGGTTGGAAACAGAACTTGAACATGTTATATAAAAGCTAATATTATAAAATTAAAAAAAAAAACAAAGCTTCTAGAACAATTATTTTTTAAGAGACTTGGGAAACCATCTGGGGTTCGCGAATAGTATGAGAACAACAACGCTAGGTTAGCTACTCCATTTGCAAAATCCCTTTTACCCGTGGATTGTCAAGTGCGCTCTAAACAGTTGAACATCATCCGCTGGTCCTTCGGGCCGGATTACTGTGAATGGCAATGAGTGACAAGTGGAGGTCGCTGTGAGACCCCATTTAGCAATGGAAGAGGTTCACGTTGAGTGACAGATTGTGTTCATAGTTGCCAATCTGTCAAGTCATATGACAAACTGTCGAAAGCTTTCGCCATTCTGTCGTAAAGTAAATCGACGTCTTCGTAAAAAAAATGGATTAATTCTGTCATCGTTCTCGTAACCAATACAAAAATTTATTCTGACCTGAAATCGTCGAATCATTCGAATTATATATAGAAAATAGAGAAATCAACGCTTACTGATAAATTGCTTTCTTTAATCTGAATACATTCGTGGATCAAACTTCATGAACAAGACATGAAATTATGTTTATCTTTTCTTTATGCTGCTTCATTATGGTTATCTGGCGAAAAAGTATTCAACTAATAAATTTGTATGATATAATTAAAATTAGCAGATATTACTCAAAATGCGATGATATTATTTACGAAGAAGTGAGGAATCAAAATGTTTAAAATTGAACAAGTGACTCTCTGGTTGGAGAAATATGAATCCTCAAAATTCTCATCATCGATGCTCCGCTTCTGTCAAATGTTTAAAAGTACGTAACCTTTATTGAATATGAATTTAGTATTGTGTCAATTTAATATTAGTTGGTAATACCGTTTGAATATTTGTTATTTCGGTACTATAATTCGTGAATAGTTAACATACTATCAGATTTTTTATTATAGACACCTGACATCTAATAGCTGTAGGTGGTACAAAAAAATCGCAAACAAGCACAGTTACCACCATTAGATTTATCATTTTGTCTTTCATATGCACATGTGAAAAATTTGTTTTTCATAATGAATATTAATTTTTTTAAACCTGAAATGTTTCAAAAAGAGTAATATTTTTGCGGTTTTTACTGATACGTCCACTTCATTATTTTTTATATAACAAACTACTTACGACAAAAATAATTCTTATCCAGCAAATGATCACTGTTATTTTTTGTGGCAACATGTATTAATTTCAAGCTTCTGCATGCAAAATTCAATGAGTTATTAATTTTTTTCGATAACACTGCTGAAAACGACTAGACACATTTTTAAGGAATAACATTTATAGTTTCGCTCTCAGAAGAATGCCGTTATTACGTTACAATTAAATGTAAACGTTTAAAACTACTTGTGTAACCTCCAGAAAGTGAGAAATAAAACTATATTCTCAATTAGCGACCAGCGATGGAGTTCAGTCACGCGCGTTGTTGCCGCGCGTATAACTCCACTGACTGGTATTCTCAAGTTATCGAGAGTTTGTGCACTAAAAAAACAAACAAAAGAGGTCTGACTCGAGTGGTGTTTCAGGGCAGCCACCACCAATATTTTAGAACAAAAACTCCACACTCGTTAAGACTTGGACTGCCTGTGATTGTCGTTTGATATTAAAATCATTTGGAAGCACTTACACATACACTGGCAACAACACGTGTGACGAAATTACACCGCTGACTGTTTTTACTTATCATTTCCTGCAGGTTACACAAGTAGTTTTAAACCTTTACATTTAATTGTAACGTGATCATGGCATTCTTCTGAGTGCAACAATATAAATTTTATTCCTTAATAATGTGCCTGGTCGTTTTCAGCAATGTTTTATTAGAAAAGGTTAATAACTCATTATATTTTGCATGTAGAAGGTCTAAATTTTTATATGTCACAAAACATTAGCTGAATAAGAATTATTTTTGACATATTAAGTTTACTTTATAAAAAATAGTAAAGTCGACGTATTGGGAAAAAGGGTAAAAATTTTGCGTTGTTTTGAAACATTCCTGTTTTGAAAACAGTATTATTCATTCTTAGAACCATTTTTTTAGAAACTTGAGTGTAAGCAGAAGAAATGACAAATTTAATGATGTTAATTTAATTTTCTACTATTTTTGTGGCATCTACAGCAGTTTAAAGTGAGGGTCCATAATAAAAAAATCCGATAATAGATAAAACAATTTTATTGTGAGAAAAGCAGGTATTAACTTTTAAGACCATAGGATAATAAGCTACTCTCTTAAGAAACTATCCCATCAATTCCCACACACTTATAACATTTTGCTACATGTAGCAATTGCTAAATAACAATTGCTTTATAAAGCAATTTGTATGTAGTAGCACTTTACTGCGTGTAGCAGATTTGATGTACATGAAGCAAATTTTAGACAATTCGGGACAATTCTCATAATGTCGTTCAAAGACAATTCCTGACAGCAGGCGGATTTTTTTTTTTTTTTTTTAGAAATATATACCCAAAAATTTAGTTTCAGTTAATGCTTTCACTACACCATGAAACATAATTACCTTATATGACTCGCGTTGCTTACACATCCTGACAGATTTTTTTTTCAAACTTATTTTAAACCAAATAACTCAAACGGGTTACTTTATTTTTAACTTCAGGGGCAATGGAGTATTTTCTAATTACTACTGTTTTCCACTTCTTCAATCTCGACATGGAAAATCGAACTGAACAAATCTACTTTCCGCGCTTTTCTTAAGCCACGTGAAGTACCGCGTCTTTCATCAGATTATTAATACAAATAACAATCGTTCAAATCGAATTAAATGAAACAAGAAATATGATTTGTAAACTGGCACGTCTGCATCGAGGGGATTGCAAGGACGAAGCTCCGATTCGCCGACTCTGTTTTATAACAATGTTTTGCTTTGTCTTTTATTTAACCCTCATTTACATTAAAGTCAAATTGCGTTCATGAAATGTTTTGTACCAGTAAAATATATCAGCTACAATATACAACTTGTCTGAAAAAAAATCTGGAGTGTAACCCACTTAATTATTATGTACCTCAACAAGAGGTCAAAATATAATTACATTGTTATAAAACAATGTATAGTTAGCATTTTATTAACTTTTATAATTACCTACTTTTGCGATCCTATTGCTGCATCTGAAAATTGCAAGTCGCAAGATAATGGTGTTTGGCAATCTAAATGCACATTTTGAAGCGCGCACACAAAAAATTCAATTCATTTTCTAAAAATTGTGCGTTTTTGTATTCGGGCTGTTAGTGAAATCGAGAGGCTGCCCAGAAAGTCTTCTATCCCTAATGTAATAAAACCCAATTCTTAAATTCGGTTTCGATTGTTTATTTCCTTTGTTCGTCATGGAGGGAACAAAAACACACGATTTGTCCGAAACCCGAATTCAGAAGATGACCAATACATACTAAATGATAGTTGTGGAAGATAAGATTAGTGAGAACTGATTTAGGACATTTTCAAGATGACCTGTACTAGTTTTGGACAGTACGCTGTTGCCAAAGCTAGTGTTTGTCCTTCAGCAGGCCAAAACTATCGGTGATGATATCATCACAACCAGTGGCGGATCTAGACTTTAGTCAAGGATGGCGGGGTCGGAGGGATCTGGGGAGCATTTGTTTGAAAATCATGGTTTTACAACACAAATTTTATCAATATTGACTTCTAAATAAAATAAATCAACTCAATTAAATAATCAACAATTAACTATATTAAATAGTAACTGAATTTATTAATTGGTTTAAGTGGCAAAATATACCTTTATCTGTTTAGAGTTTCAGTCCAATGGGACCCTTAGCCCCTCCCCATAGATACGTCACTGATCACACCAATAATGAGATTTCTCATATTTGAAACATACGTATGCAGTAGGTTCGGTTAAAATGTTCATTTTCAAATACGAAGCATTACGAAAAGGATTACGACAGAAAAAGTTTCATTCCAGGTACATTTTCTCTGGTGTTTGATTTAACCTTTTGATTCAACTATGCACCCCCTCGGAGATCCATCCGCTATTTTATAACTTTTTGTATTGCTAGCTACGTGTATAATTCGCTAGACGTTAAATATGAAAATTTATATATATTCTCGAAAACTGTACGAAACATACGATGTGACGTTTTTGAGGACACCGCGTTCAATTATGAAATAATAAAATAATGAATATTATTCTAACTCTTTTTTGCATACAGGATACGGATAAAATTTCTAGGATTAAAACTAACCTCAATTTACACTAGCGTGGTTAGTTAGGTAATTATTTTATGCTCTGCTTTTATATTGTAACAATAGCTCTGTAAAGTAAATTATAAATTATTAAATAAGTTATTAATAACTAAAATTATTAAGAACAATTAAAATTGAAATTGATATAGCAATTAATAAATTGCCGTACCAATTTATTTATCTCTATAAAAATTAAATTATGTCAAAAAATTGGTATACCAATTAAATTGTTTAGAACTTAATTTAAGATTTTTCAATGGTTTGCAGATTAATTGTTTATAACAATTAATGTTCATAACAATTACATTTTCTGTACAAAATTATAAATAAATCCATGGCTTATTTTAATAGTTATGACCAATTATTGTAAACAACAAATATTATAAATAATTAAATTTGATTAAACAATTAAATAATTATAAACAAATATTAATGCTGTAGTTAAATTGATAAAAAAATTATAAATGCGTAGAATTAAATCGTTATGAACGAACAACTAGAATTTGTATAAATATAAAAGTTCTTATAAACAATTAAATTTTTATAATCTGTGATAATATGAGGAATTCAAAATATTGAAAACTATTAGATTTTTAATAATAAATTATTACAAACAATTAATTGTCGACGTTGATATGAGGATACCAGTTCGGGTAGTTGCATGGTTTAGAAAAGTATGAGTCATTTGAAATTATTACTCTGCGAGAGTGTACGTCTGTTTTGGCTGACTTATCTTATTAGTTCCCATCTTATCTTATATTACCAGAACTATCTTATCTTTTCCTCTCTTATCAGTATCGCAAGACACGGCAGCAGGGACGACAGCGAAACTTGCTACATAAATCCCTTTGAACTTTTCGCACTGCAAGTGGGAAACGTGTAACATTGCTATATGGCAAAAAAGTTAGCTACATCATGGCATTTTGCTATATAAAGCAGGAAGTGCTACATAAAGCAAATGTTACATGTAGCGAAGTGCCATATGAAGCAAACTCATGCAATTGTGTAGCAAAGTGTTATATAACATTTGCTATATAGCAGATTGCTACATAGTGTAAACGCACCTTAAGGATTACGAAATATATTACAACTTATTCTAAATTATCTTTAAAATATTTCGTATCGGTACGTTAATTGACCTTAACAAATAACGAGATTTCACTAAAGTTCCGTAGCGGATATGTTGCAAAATTTCCACTCTAGAGAATTAAAAAAACACCAGTTGTATTTTCAACACTTTGTAATGTTTATCTCCCGATCTTTATAATGCAGCTGTGTTGTCCTTCATCTGTTTGTGCTTGGCTCGTAAGCGTTTGTACGTAATGCGCGATCTAGCGGCTGCCGTGTGAACTACGACCTCCCTATCTGGCGAGTGCACGCCGCGGATTAGCCGAAGGCGTATGCAATGAAGACCCTGTATGTGAATGGGTTTGGGTTAGGGGTGATGATTGGAACGCTACAGTTCCTCGAAATGTGACCCTATAGAGACATTAAGGTCAATAATATCTACACATGTCCGATGAATTTAATACGGTCACACCGGCCATTAAAATTTAGGGTATATTCCAACTTGTTTGATTCTTTAGCATGTGCTCTTTAACGTGAAGGATAGATAAAAATAAATAAATAAAAGCGTATCGGGGTCATTGAACAATGGTGAAGCATGGAAAATTATTCCTTTGAGATAATACTCTCATTTTAGAATGTAAAGTTTTGTAAAAAGATAAATTTTCAATTCATACGACACATTTATTTCAATTACTTGCGTCTGCGTAATAAGTATATTCGATATCCTATTATCTGGAAAACATTGTTGTCTATACTAAACTTTCCTATGGAAATTTTGTTTGGAACTGATTTGATTGATTGATTGTTTGCTTGTTTCTGGATAATGAATTAACACGTAGTCGTATACAGTTATATCTGCATTTTGCAAAAATTAATTCTGTATTAAATCTTAAATATTGATGAAATTTCTAAGAGTTAATTTCAAGATGTCTCCTAAATGTAAAGTTTATACATTTAAAGAATAATCAATGCAAAAGACTGCCAAATTTTGTGCAAATAATGCGTTTTTCCTCCGGACAGTGGCGGATTTTCCATGGGCGGAAATATCATTAAAACTTTTGTTTTATTAATCTCGAATTTTTACTGCGCATAATATCTACAATTCATTTTGAAATGATACGTAGATAAAGGTGTGTATCTATTAAAAAGTTTATTTTATAAATATTAAATCCGCCACTTCTTTGGGTCCTTGACCGGAATTGATGAGATGGTTCCTTGCTTCCTTCCCACGTGGACATACGCAGTTTGCTACTGTTTGATTTATAATAAAGTTTATTTATTTATTTATCGTGATTTGAAAATAAAAAAGATTGCTTCGTGAGCAATGTGTTTTTGAAAAATTACACTTTTTTACTTCCTGAATTGAACAGAGTCCCATTCGCAAATTTATGAATTCAATACAGGATAACTAACAAATACAACTTGTAATTGAAAATTAATTAATATCTTGCCTCTCTGTATCAAATGTATTACTTTTCTTCCAACGATAAAATAGAAACAAATAAATGTAATGTGCAATAAATATAAAGCATTGTCCTAGTAGTAATAGAAAATGAAACAAAATTCTCGTATACAATTGGACCGAATCTTAGGAAGTAACAATTCCTGTGGTGTATGACAACACTGTTCATGACCGTGTAGGACACCACGTCAATTTAGTCTCTGGAAGCAATCAGGAGACCACACCACCAATTCAATCCAAGGGAACCTAGACCGAGATGAAGCTACAGAGATAACTTACACAATCGTGCTACATTCAGTAGGGCTTCAGATAAATAAAGTACTGTTATGAATAATAAACAATAAAATGCAAGGTAAAAATAAACTCTTGTTTTAATAAAATATTAAAAGTATTTTTATTTTTTTATTTGTTTATTTAATCCACGTTGAGTTTTTATCTCTAAAACGGAGTCATTCCGGGGTTGACGAATATCTGGATGGCTGAGCTAATTACTCGTATGGCAATGATATATAATGAAAGCAAAATGTACTCATAATTTCTAATCGATTACAAAATATTTATCAAAACTAGTACCAATTTGTAAACGATTCAATATATTGAAAAATATTATTATTAATAATAATAATAATAATAATAATAAATTTAATAATAATACATTTATTGTCAAAAAAGCAGTACAAACTGCGTATGACCACGTGGAGTACAATAAACTAATTTACTCTCCTGAAGCGAGCAAGGGACCATCCCATCAATTCCGATCAAAGGCCCTAAGGCAGAGGCGGATTCAAAAATTTTGCCACAAAAGTTCCTAGATAAGATAAAAAGTTAGCTGCGAGTTATAATACATATATAATGTCAGTATGTTTGTAATTTAACGCAAAAAATTTACATGTACAAATTATTATCGAACTATAGATTATTCTGAGTATAGTGTTTAAAAATCATAAGAATTGAAATAACACTAAATTCACGATTTATTGTTACAATAAACACGCCCCTAGACATAGCTTAGAGAACCTGTATAAGAAATCCACCTCTACCCGAAGGAATAATATAATATTTTTTCTCTATCTCATGGTCGCGAGGCTAGATTGGAAATAGACCAAGAGCCTACGACAAAAATTGTCCCATGATTTGCTCACAATTATAACACTTATCAATAGATGATAGTTGATTGCAAATGCAGTACAGTAAATGTAACTCTGCCATCCGCTTCGCTTGACGAAAATATTTATAGCTTAATTTTTATAATTAAGAAAAAGGAGGTAAATCAGCCTATATGATCATATGTATTTATTTCACAACAATATATATGTATATTTATAAGATCATGTCATAATTTCTTTCTTTCAGGTTATCCGTATTTTAAACATTGTCATTATACGGATGAACTATTTTCGTCGCATCTTGTAGTCTGGTGACGCCTCCTTTCCATGCTCGTGCTTTCACGTGACCCTCCCCACCACAGAGACGAGGGTGAAATCTACTTTGTCTATTCTATTCTTATGTCTATTCCTCTTTTATTAAACTTACACACCTGACCAACGCAGTCCATGTTTGCGTGGATACTACCTCTTCACAACTCTTCACATTTAGGACTCCTTTCTTAAGTTGTACAACCATGTCTCTTCTCTCCTTTTCATAGTATTCACATTCATAAAACACACGATCTCGGTCTTCTATGCCTTCCCCGCACATACATCCGTTGTCACTTGTCTTTCCTATTCTTTTTAAATATCTTTGGATGATGCCGTGCCCGGTTATTATTTCCATAACTTCTCGGCTTGGGTGGAGTCACCTTTTATTCCGTTCCACGTATGTGACGTCTTTGATGTAAGCAAACACATTGCGTCCTTTCGTTGAATTCGTCCATCTTATCTGCTAGACTTCCAGTAGTTTCCTCGTCACGATTCCCTTCGCTCCTTTGTTGTCTTTGCGTATGGTCTCTTGGTCGATTTGTGTCGTCCCTGTCCGTCTTAGCCAGTATCTTAATTGCAATTTATGAAGGTGTATATCTGTTGGAGGTAGTCCCAACAACACTTCAATGCTCTGTGTAGCCACTATGTTGTAACCTCCGCTTTACCGGAGTAAACACACCCGTTGCGTCGCATGAAGAAGTCTTTCGTCATGAATATTTCTTATTCTGGGAATACACATACTTGCTCCATTATCGGCCGCAATCCTCCATCATATAATTTTATTAACTCTTCTATTGGTATTTTTTTTCTTACTGAAACCAACTCTGATGAGACTGTAATGCAGCTTTAGTGTCTTGTCAGTTATGTATTATACGTGTTCCGTGAAGTTTAATTTCTGTTCTAACATCAGTCACAAGTATTTATATTGTCGTACGATTCTAATAGTCCTCACCCCGTCCTTTATCACCGGATTTCGTCTATTTCTTTTGGATTTGCCAAAGAACATTCCACATGTTTCCCCGCTGAAAATTCTAGACCTTTACGCTGTATTGCCTAAATGCAATGCTTCATATCTCCAGCTCCTTTTTGTTCAATGTGTCTGCGCGAGTCTCCTAACACAGTCATACAAATTTCATCCGCGCACGCGATGGTCAGCGCGCCTAGATCACTCATTTGTTGCAGCAATCCATTTATGAATACGTTCCACAGCAAAGGAGATGTACTCGAACCTTGAGGGTACCCTTTGGAGTTTTCTTTTATTATCTGCCCATCTCCTTTTCTTAGGAGCGTATGCCTATTTGTCAAATATGACGATAAAAGATATAATAATTTCCCTGGAACAAATATTCCCTCCAATTCTCGCAACACCTCACTCCATCGTACTTTATCAAAAGCTCCCCGGATGTCAATGACGAGCGCCAGCCCATATTTTTCCTTCCGCCCTAGAATTGCCTCTGTTAATTCGTGAAGTGAGTATTCTGTCCCTTTACCCTTTCTCAAGCCGTATTGTCTGTTATAAAGTTTTGCTTTGATCTCCAGATGTTCTGATATCTTTCCCCCTAGCCAGATATCCAGAATCTTTCCAAATGTCGGCAGAAGAGTTATAGCTCTGTATAAGCTTACATTAGTCATGTCTCTGTCTCCCACCTTCGGAAAAATCCGGAGTACTCCGATTTTCCATTCTGTTGGATATATCCCATGTTTTATACACTCATTGTATAATTTTAATAAATATGTCTCATATATATTCCACGTTTTTTTCACCATATGAATTATTCCATCCAAATCAGGAGCTTTACCTGGTCGTAATCTATTTATGATCTCAGCGAGTTCCTCTTGTGTCATATGTTACTCTTTTACTTCTGCATACACCCTTGTCCAGTTCTCTATAGTTGTTTCATCCAGTAGCAATTTGATCATAGATGGTACTTCGTATACTAGTCAAGCATAACCTGTCAATGATGGGAAAAATAATGGCAGACGATTTGGACATGACTTAAGAGTTGGCAGCCGCCATTGAAAGGGTTCAAAATCAGACCGAAGTCGAGTCATTTGCTCTAACTTGATTCAAACACTTTTTTGGAATACTTAAGAAAGGCTAAATTCAAAAACAAGTCAAACTTAGTTCCTTTCTCGAAGAATTTTTGTCGTTGTCTCTCAAACTAAAACTAGGCCACGGAACGCTATTGTTAAAAGAGTATTATATATTTCCTAAGTTTTTTTACCTTAAAATTTTAAACTGAAATAAATCTGCGTTGGATGCGTGCGATTGATTTTCTGCACAAATTTTGAGTAGATTGCAACAAATTTCAGTTTGAAAGCTAGAGATGGAGACTAGTAGGGACTGACACGAAAACAGAAAATGGGGACTCCAGTTAGTTGGCAATATAAGAATTTTCTAATATTAATAATAAATTTATTGTCAAAAACAGTATAAATTGCGTATGACCACGTGGAGGACAATAAACTAATTTACTCTCCGGAAGCAAGCAAGGGACCATCCCATCAATTCCGATCAAGGGCCCTATGGCAGAGGCGGATTCAATTTTTTTTTCATAAGTTCCTAGATAAGATAAAAAGTTAGCTGCGAGTTATAATACTAATATAATGTCAATATGTTTGTAATTTTACGCAAAAAAATTACATGTACAAGTTATTATCGAACTATAGATTATTCTGAGTATAGTGTTTAAAAATCATAAGAGTTGAAAAAAACCNATAAACACGCCCCTAGACAAAGCCTAGAGAACCTGTATAATAAATCCGCCTCTACCCGAAGGAAAAACGGAGAAAACCCGGGCCGGGATGGGGCTAGAGAATTGATGTACACAACCGTGCCAAAGTTGAGTACACATAAAACTAAATTAGTATTAGTAAAGGTACTAAAACTATTCGACGTGGAAATGTGACTACGTTAAATTGCTTTTCCACACTTAAATATATTCTCTACGATATTTCATCAAAATCGTTGTAGCTGTTTATGAGAAAATTTCCAAAAATTTTCACTAGCACGTAGAAGTATTTGTTTCTCGCTTAAAAGTGAAGGTTAATAATAATTTGAAAAAGTGAACAAATATCCGTATATTTTTTTCTACGTTACTGATGAAGCATAGATAACGAAATTTGCTTCGTCTAATATGTGAGTGACTTTTGAGTGTTTTATTTTTTATTTTAATTAACTTTAACACATGTACACGTTGAGAAGTCAATCCGGGACTCCTCTTTTGTGTTGCAGGAGTGCTACCCACTACACCACCTTGTTTCCTTCCACAACTGAACATCATTTCCACGGAGTCCAAGACCCTTACCTAGCCGAAAGTTATAACACTTTCTTCTCGTTGAGGTATACGGAAGAAATATATGCATAAGCAACCTTAACAGGTAGTTATATGCGAAACCGTACTTAAATGTACACGGCATTGTGTGCCGTTTGATTAACTTCTCATGCGTGGGGATATGGCTCGTTTTTCCCTACTAGTCTCGACTATCGCGCAACTAATGCACAATACTAGGGTTGTTTTGGGTTCTCGCGGTATTGTTGAACTGCCAAGGAATGCATTGTGTAAATTGCATATTTTCGGCATATTGGAAAGACTGATTACTCGTAGAATACGAATTTTTGGATGTGTTTTCTGTTTTTAAGAAACATTGTGAGGATTATCCGTTCTAATTCGAATGAGGCAGACGATATAATGTGATAATGAGACACAATGTAGGTTTATGAGAAGCCCGTAGATACAGTAATGCACGAGGTTCCTTGAATTAAATAAAGTAATGATGATTAATACCAAAACTCTTGGAAGATTCTTTCAATAAAAGCACTCAATGATGTAGCTTATCTGAATTACCATTATTGTAATTCTCAATACCATTTCGTTTTTTATGTCGTGGCGTATTCGTTGCCGCTGGAATATTGTAACTTGTTCGACCTTATGTGAAGCTCCAAAAATTAATTCCCACGCCAAAATGTATTACTTGAAAAAAAAAAATAATACGTTTTATTGTGTTTTACGCGAATCAAATTAAAATAAAAACGTAAAAAATGATCGCAACTTTGTGTGACAAATATTAAAATTCTCCCAAGAAATGTCATCACACCGATAAATCTGAGAGACAGTCACAGATCTCAAGAACCCAATCGATATCGAAGTAGAAGAAGAAGTACTTGGGTATCATAGTAGAAATCTGTCAATATGTTTCATGGGGTGCAAGGACATTAATCAGTTTATTTCATTCTGTGACAAACATTAATTGCTTTTGAGATCGAAGCATATTTGGTGACTCTTTTTATCGTGCTCGAGAACAAACGACAATCTTGAACTCGCTTGAAAACTAATTTAATTTAAATCAAGTTATTCGTAAAGCAAAACATTTGTCTCGCAGCTTGAGACCCTCGCTCAAGATATTTTTTTTTTCCTTCACTCCACTCGTTACTTCTCCATTCTGTCCCTCAACGACTGTTTCATGGCGACTGATGCGAGCGCCCCTGCCGGCGCGGACGCAAACTGTTGTTACGGAGGGGAAGTGAAAGTTTGGATCATTTATCTTGCGAAGCGAAATTCAAACGCCGGCGCGGTGTACAAAGGTGGGGAGGGGGAAATGGAAAGAGTTGGGTTGTAAAGGTGGGGGTGGGGTGGGGAAGTGTGCACGTGTTTTTGACGCTGCCGAGGGGAAAAACCGTGCGTGTTAGCATGCACTGCTCACTTGTCGGTTGTGGATCGTGGCTGAACGCGGGTGGAATTTGATCGGTTAGGTTTGTTATTTGCCGTGATTAATGCGCTACTTTGAATGGTCGACATGAGACTTGCAGACGTTACCTTCAGTGCATCATGATGCACGAAAATACAAACTGTAAATAATACATAGGTGGGCATTATTGGAAATATAAAGCTGTTTGTTACATTTTGAAGCGAAAGAAGAACTCTCGGTAACATGGAAGTATCCCACGATAACATTCTAATTTCTTTAATTACCCCGCTGTTTGAACCTTCTCAAAACAAAAAAAACTCTTTCCTGTGTAAAAATAACCAATATCTCTGTACATTATATTATAAGACCTAATATATCCTAGTAAGTTATAATTTTCCCAAGTTTTGGTCGAACTCAGTCATACGGTTTAGAAGGGGATGTGGAACAATCCACATACACATGTACGATGTGCACTGACTTATAT
>NNCF01128704.1:108710-183813 GCA_002313205.1 Laupala kohalensis
ATATATATATATATATATATATATATATATATATATATATATATATATATATATATATATATATATAAAGATCAAAATACTTTTACTTGCTGGGTTTTTAAAAACATGAAAAACATCCTAATTTTACAAATTCATAATAATACGAATTTAGTAGAGAACTGCACTGTATACAATACACTATCTGGTGGGAGCCGTGTTGGTCGAATTTTTGCTTCCCAGGTTACATCATTTCATTACAATTCTCGTAAAAATTTAAATTATTCCTCGTAATTTTACGATTTTAAAACGTTTTTAATCTATGATAAATGCCCAAAACAAAATACCCATTAAATTTGATTAGGATTGATTTCTTTTATTCTTAAATTACTCCCTTAAATTGAAGTATTTTTATCCATAATTTAGGTTATTTTTTGTGTATAGACATATGCCGTCGCGGACTTTTTTGTAGAACTCATTGAGCTAAACAATATCACCATTCACAGTTGTCCCGAATCTCCAACCGTTTAGGCAGGGTAAGCGAATATAACTGTTTTACCCGATTTTATTGACATTTGTCAAAAACCATCATAATTTATTGTATTTTTCTTACCGCATATTTTTTAAATAAATGTTAACCTATATTCGTCCTGGGCATCTAAACTACTCGTATCTTTTGCTCTATATTTCATCACGATCGGTTTAGTTGTTTAGTCGTGGTCAGGTAGCAAAGCGATACGTTTTCGCGATAAACATTTATATATTAGTACGGGTGAAAATGTTGTGTATAATATCACAATACTTAATCTTTGTTGATTAAGTTTATAAAGAGAACTGCGAATTAAGGACCAAACATGCTGAGCGAAGTAAAAGTAAAAACAATAAATAATTAATAAATTTATTGTAAAAAAAGCAGTTACAAACAGCTTATGACCACGTGGAGGACAATAAACTAATTTGCTCTCCGGAGCAAGCTAGGGACCATCCCATCAATTCCGATCAGGGGTCCTAAGACAGAGGCGGATTTAACGTATAAGCACACTCGTGATAAGAATAATATTAGTTCGGTACGTGATATAATATTAGCATAATACCAACAAATTTATATTTAGTAATCCACAAAAAAAGTTACTTAACAAGTATGTATGATTGTCACACTATACATTATTCCCAAAATACTGTTTATGAATCGTAATTATTAACACTAAATTCGAGATTTATTATTGTTAACAGATACCGGCCCCAGGGAAGAGACTAGCGAGTCTGTGTAAAAAATACGCCTCCACTGGAAGAAAAACCGGAGAAAATCCCGAATCAAGGAAAACTGCCAGGAAAAACCCTGACCAAACAAAAAGACCTATTTCTGAAGAGATAGAAAAGCACGTAGAAATACTCAGAATAGAGCAACTGGATTCTTCACGTTAGGGGTCAAAAGCGACGATGTAAACGTGATATCACCGAATCACTTACATATCATTTATCCTTCTCCGAGAAATGACTTAAAGGATGTCTTTCTAACGCGTTTCCGTTGTATATTTCAATAAGAGTCTTACGTAAAATATTTGTTTCCTCGATCATTTCTCAACGTCGACCCTCAGTACGTGATCTGCCATTGCTTCGGATGGAATTATTATTTTTCGGTTATTGATTCGTTCCTCGCAGAAAGGGAGGTAATGGATCATGTTATTGATGTTTGAGCATCGAAAAGGCAATCTAGTGGAAAAGTTCATTCCAGAGCCAATGTATTGCACCGTTCAAATAGGAAATAGTAACATTAGTCTCTAGTAAGATTAATATACATGGAAGAGAATGGTTTTTATAGTGATGCGTAAATTAATTTCAACATTTTTGAAACTTACATTCGCAAAAAGGTCTAGTAAAAATGTCATGTGTGGATGTTTAGAAGAAAAGTGACAGAGAATTCGATATAGTTAATCTATATTATTGGAATAAATGTACGTGTATGGATGTCGTAGAATGTATTGGTAGAACGTAGGTTTGGATCTGCTGCACTGACAATCAAAGTAATTTGTTAATTAAATAAGTGACATAGATTGTGTGTTTTGAGTTTTATAGACTTAACAACCTCCACTCCTTCTACACAAAAATAATTTTTACAAAGTTATCTAAATCAGGTTTTAACACATTCGAATGTGGTTTGTTGATACTTTTGTTGTGTTTGAGTTTTTTGATCGATACAAATATCTTCCTTGAAAAAAAATCCCCTTTTCCTGTTATACGTAGCAAGATGAGGAACTGTTAGATATATACGTCCTGAGTAAACTTTCTGTTTAAAGAGGTACATTATACCAGTGGTCTATTTTTGAATAATTTACTTTAGAGTACAAATTAAATTCGAAACCTTCATTCTCTAAGTGATTTATTAAGTAATTAAATTTACATCTCAGATGGAGTTTACTCCTGTCACAGTACCCACAGAACATTGAAAGACAGCCCACGACAGATAATTAAACAGATACCTGAATGAGCTCACCGACAGCGGTAGTATAGTTTTAGGGTTTTTCTTCCTACCAAACCTCTGAGCGAGAAAGTGGGATTTTGATTCCCAGCTAGGTCGAAGAAAGTGGGGGTTTCAGCTGGGGTTTCCCTCAATTTCGGTTCGTCACCCTTCATTCCCTGGCAACCCAAAATTCTTCTTCCCAATTCCCTCGTCCAAGTTATGGTTAGGTGGAAAAGCACTGACTTATTACCTTCACCTCACGGTTAGATATGAAATATATAATGCTATTTTTTCTTTTACTTTTCAACACCATTACGTTTTTATGAATATTGAAATAAAAAAAACTATACTATAGTACCTCAAACTAATGCAGGTTGTTGAACAAGATATTGCCTCTGAAACAGAGCGCTCTGAAGTTCAAACAAACCAATGCCGCGGGTTATTTAAGCGAAGTAAACGGAGATTGTAAAGCATTGTACTGGAAGTCTATCAGTCACCCTTCAGTGCTTGGGTAACAATATTTATTAGTTACGATTGGGTGGGGGTATACTGTCACCCAAAAAGAAAGTGCGTTTCTTTGGAACGTGGATATTACTCTCCAAATAATGTCTTCCATAAGAAATTAGCAAGAAATTCTCCAAATTTTCTTTTGGAAGTCTTTTACCGGTTAATGAACCCAGTACATTGTGTTGACCATGTTCTCGTTGAAATATTGCGCATATGACTTTATCTATGATGGTTTAAAATTAATGGTAAATTTTTCCTTAACTGAATTTAATTGCCTGTATTTGCGATCTCCCTTAATTCTTTCTTCTAAGACATTCCTCATATAATGACAAATAATATTTGTTCAGTAAAAATTTATTAACATTTGATAGTTACAGACTACATTGAATTTTTATGTACTTTACTGCACCTCGTGATAGTCCATGTTTTCTTTAAGATGAAATGGATTCCGAAACTGGTTATACAAACCATTATTTCGATAATTTGTATTTTCGATGACAAAGTTTTCAAGTATTAATTTCCATTGTAGTATTTGTAAATGGGAAATAACGTGCTATTAAAGCTTATCTACATGGAGCGATGGGAGATGGGAACTTGTGTTAGCGGTTAGACCGGTTGACTGGGTTTACCAACAACTTGGGACACGTAAAGGTGATAGTGAGAGTAGTTAGTAACCAAGTTATTGATACTAGAATCAGTACGAGGTGGATAGGAGGAGGACGATTAGTTTTCAGTAGTCACAGCTTTATAAACTGGGGCATTAATGTGAAGAGCTACAAATTTTGTCTGGCCCTGCCGGGAATTGAACCTAACACTAACACGCTAACCCCTTAGCCACTACAGGAGTTTAATAAATTTATTTAATAATAATAAATTTATTGTCAAAAAACAGTACAAACTGCGTCTGACCACGTGGAGGACAATAAACTAATTTACTCTCCGGAAGCAAGCAAGGGACCATCCCATCAATTCCGATCAAGGGCCCTAAGGCAGAGGCGGATTCAAAAATTTCAGCAAAAGTTCCTAGATAAGATAAAAAGTTAGNTAATATGTTTGTAATTTAACGCAAAAAATTTACATGTACAAGTCATTATCGAACTATAGATTATTCTGAGTATAGTGTTTAAAAATCATAAGAGTTGAGAAAAAGAACCCACTAAATTCACTATTTAGTTATTATTATTATTATTATTATTATCATTATTATTATTCACATTCTTCACAACTAATCGATCTTATGTGTTGGTAAAATATTTTCATCTATTCCGGGTCACATCCAGCTTCCTAAGATTTAGAAATGGCAGATTTAGAAATGGGAGTGCCTTATAACACTTTTCGCAAAATATGCGCACTTCCGAACAGTACAATGTTTTGAATGTCACAATCTCTACTGGCTCCAGGAAGCTAAGCCAGCCATTTGATTATTATTATTATTATTATTATTATTATTATTATATTATTATTATTATGTGTTAACGTGGATGATGGTAATTCAGTTATTATAATCATTATTATCATCATCTGTATAAGCGCATTCTTTGTGACGGAATTACAAGACGTCCACTTAGTGATATTATGCTGAAGCTATTTCCATATCCAATAGTTAGCTTTGAACTGACTTTCCTTTGCGCCAAAGCCATTGACGTGTTAAACTGCCTCCCAAGCTCCACTTTGACTGAACTTGGCCAACTAACTGTATTTACTCGTGGATATAATGCATTTACACGATTTACCACGAATTACTATTACATTAACGAGAGGCTCGGACTGATTGTAATTTCATCAGAATGGGTATTACCCTCGACATTACACAGTTTATCGGTCAAACGAAAGTGAATAAAGTGCGCAGTGTGAAAACAAGGGAATGTTGTTGCGGAATATTTAATGCTTACAGGAAAGTAAGTAAGAATTGTTGCCTCACTTTTAGAAAAATACCTTATACTATACAGTGTGTCCCACAACTCCTCGTAAAAAAATTGGAGGGGTCGTAGAGCTCTTTGAGGAAGTACTGGTGTAAATAGAATTAAATCACAAAAATATCTGAAATCGGCGTAAATAAACGGAGTAACATATTGTGAATTCAACATGAAATCCATATCTCACCGGACACTGTTACGAAATATTTGCATTTATAATTGATGTTGAAATATACTTCTTATCTTACGGAGAAAACACTTATAAAAAAAATACCAACTTTAAATCACGAAAGTGATGCTTTGATTTGTAGTAAAATTTCTCTAGTATTTTTTACATCACCGGACATCTGAAAAAGATATTTCACTTTTACCGAGGTGAAATGTATGATTCGTGATAGCATTGTGCACGGCCTCCATGTTTTTACGTGCTTTTTGGACATATTAAACGAGTCAAAGCGAATTCCTGAATGTTTTTTGTATTATACTATTAAAAAACGTTTTATCGAATGAAAAAACGTTTTATCTTTTGTAACATCAGGACCAGTTCAGTATATCGATTTGTGAATTATTAATATTTTTTCGCACTCCACTAGCCGGACACTGTTAAGAAGATTATGGAGTCTAGCCCGATGCCGCTAAGACGGAAGTGCAACGGACTTGGGACCCAAAACTGAACCTTTCCATTCATTGTGTGGAGCATTCCCCTGCGTTTTCCGGGAAGAAGAGTACCCTCGAAGAATACCGGCCGAAGTGTGTGATCAGCGCGTGCCTCTCGCTTTGTCTTATAATATTTCTGTGAAAGTACATTTGTTCGTCATATCTGACCGGGGGTGAGACACCTTAAGGAATGCAAGGTGTTCACACAAACACAGAATAAAATCAGCCGGCTCCTAGGAACAGCGTTTTCACAAGTGTGTATGCAAAGAAGATCACTTCAATAAAAAATACACCTATTGTTGAAGTAGAATCAATCTCAGTGGAGCTTATAAAATATAAGATTTCATTGTTCGGAAGCTTTGATTGCTCTGCTAATAATAACTTGAAATTAAGAAATAATTCACACTATTTACAATGTGAATTCCAGATAAATGTTTCAATATGAAAAGATTGGCATAAAACGATTATATACGTATTTTCTTCCTCGAGCTCGTTTCTCGTAAAAGAAGCAGCCTAAAACAGATGAAAGTTTATCGTCACTCGACTGTCAAGGTCTAGCGACAGATGATGCAAGAATTCTGAATTTATATTGCTGGTCTTTCGTGTACCCGGTCGCTGGTGCGCCCTGGCGGCGTAAGTTTGAAATTCTCTTCTTCGAGCGAGTACACACGTTATAAGATTCCCCGTCGCCGACGAAAGACGACAGTCTACTGAGAATAATTTAATGTATCTTCAAGGCGGGAACGTCAATTCTGACTACAGTAGTAATCTAAACGCGCTTACTGCTAGTTGAGAATAACGTAACTTATAACAGTTTGTTTATTCGAAAGTACTTGTAATTTTGGAGATTCAGATAACCTAGAGAGGTTTTACGAATTTGTTGTCTTCAACTCAATTTATTAATGTATAATTAATGCTTTCTGATAGTATTAGCTGTGTAATGACAGACTTATGTTGTATTGATGATTTTGAGAGATTATGCAAGTTGTAAATAGCCAGAGTTCTATTTAATTGTATTAAATCATTAACCATCGTTATTACACGTGTGTTTAATTGCCCGGGAAACCGAGCTGGTGGCAGCGAACCATAAGGGTTGTGGTATATGTGTGAATCCCGCTCCTTCCCAAAAGAACCCACACTGCACCTGGGCTTGTGGTGTGTGGTTACATTTTGTCTTATTCATATTGCCGTGTTCTAAAACGATTATAATAATAATATAGAAAACAGTTAAAATCGTACTATAGTACAAGTACAATAAGAAATTAACATGGAATGCATATAAAAGACCAATGAAAGAATAAACGCACATTTAACAATTCTCCACGATATGGATCTTAGGTATTAAAACACACCTTGTGTCACTTTCCTTATTGGTACAAACAATAAGACTATTGACAGAATCTGCGGACATATGTCACACCAAGAAGTTGTTGATTAGGTCAGTTTTACAGAAAAAATTAGCACTACAAAAACTACCATGAGTGGTAAACAAGAACATCTAAATTAAATTAATATTATACTCTTATGGACGAAACCGTTTTGCAACCATTTCAAAAGACATGAATAATAAATGAATTTGACAATAATAATAAGTATCAGTATGCAGAAATACCGTTTTCACATAAAAATAATTTTTGAAAATGCTTTGGGGTCTCAGCTTGGCAGTTTGAGGGTTAAAAGTCTCTGTGCACGAAGTTTAAAGTTTATTCACCACTTACTGTTAATTAACAAACATTTAAAAACTAACTAATGCACTTATGTAAGCATGTTAAAAGTTAGATATGAATGTTTAAAAATAAGTATTATGAGAACAGTTTTGCATAAACAAAGAATGCTCATACAAAGAAAAAGTCACCAGCACCCATTCAAAAACAAATCCGTACATGATGCAGGTCACGCAAGAAACTTCCGTCTCAAGTTGGAAGTCAGTAGCGTTGAAGTCGACGTGAAATCACTTATCCAGCTTAATAGCGAAGTGCAGTTCTTGGAGAACTTGCGAGTCGTTCAACTCATCAACTGCGTCGCGTTGCGGGTGAAACTGACGCCTCATAGAGGATCTAGCAATTGATCTCTCTCGTGCACACGTACAGAGAAGTGTCAAATATAAGTGATTAACCCTGTAATGGTGAAGCGGTGTATATTTTATTTATTTATTTATTCAAATACATTTACATGACAGCTACAGAATACCTCTCCCAATAGAGTTATTTTAATTGAGTTATATGACATATATATATATATATATATATATATATATATATATATATATATATATATATATATATATATATATATATATATANATATATCATTATAAATTACATTAATAAATTGAATAACATAAAGCACTTTGCAGCCTACAGCTACAGTTAGTGTAATACCAATAAACCAAAAAACACTCTTTCTTAAATCAGGTTTATTGTAATTATTAACAACAATCAATAATGCAATTCATTTTATCTTAAACTAGTAAATTACAAGGTTGCTACATTTATTAAAAAACAAACTCAAATTATTATTTAACATATCTAGATGGGATTGATTATAATTAAGAAATCTCAATTTTGAACAAAGGGAAAATAAAGAATTAAAGTGAGCTAAAGTTCTGCATATAGGCATGAAAACACATTAAAATTTCGGGCATTTACAAAAGGCACGTAGAAACTAATATTAGTAAGTAAATACGGATTTTCAATCGAATTACCAAGAATTTTGTGAATAAATGATAATACAAATGTCTTTCTTCTTTGATATTTTTATAGATTTTAAGAGAATTTTGTGTTAGAGGAAGAAAGGTTAGCTCAAAATGAACGATATCTTCATTTAAATTTTTTAAGGGGTAGAATACCTGGCCCTCCACTTACATATTTTCTACCAGCATTTTGTAATGTTTCGTGGAACCTGGCGTTATCATAACCCATATCTGCTGATTTGGGAAAACATTTTATCGAAGGAGAGCTTCACGTCGTTCGGAGGTGTCCTTTTTTCGCCTCTAATGACTTTGCCGTTGACGTGTCCTCAAGTCCCTCTGTGTCGTATGGAGACCTGTTAGAACTCGAAAGAACCTGTACTCAACTGCATTCTGTAACGACCGACAAGGAAATTAAGATGTGTGTTTCTGCTTCTTCCTCAGTATAATGTCGCAGAAATAGATGAAAAAAGTAACGCTCAATGTGCAAGTGATGATGAATGCTTTGCTAGTAGCAATGATTCTGGTGGGGATACGTTCTTTGCTAGCGGCCATACACAGTTTTCACATTTAAAAAAAGAGCTAGAACATATCAAAACCTTTTATATACCTAGAAAGTTACTTTCATGAATGCATTAAAGAATGAATCACACCCTGAACTAATTTTAAGGTGGTGTCCATTTTGAATCCCTCTTCATCTTCGCGGGTCTAAAGTATTTTCACCCTCCTAGTGTTAAGCTCAATGTATTCTGAATTTACTTGCAAAATTACTTTTCACCAATGAATTGAGATAACTTATTTAGTTTCTTTCGTTCTCAATCACCCGAAATCAGCGCAGGGGAACATATGGCCGTGAAATTTGATTGCTGTTAAGGAGATAAAGGTAGTGACCGTATATAAATCAAGAAGAGCGTGTTATTAAGAGAAGAAAAAGAAAAATATTCAAATACTAGATAATACAGAATAAGATAATGTTTTGGCTAAAGGAAGGGGAATCACCTCAAAGATATGCCAGAGGGTTAAGAATTCATGTGAGATATTAACTGACAACGTGGTGTAAAAGACAATTAATTTTCGTCGCCTATTTTTTATTTTTTTCACAATTTTTTGTGACATAATAAATGTTTCCGGGAAACTTTATAAATTATTTCGAAAGGAAAACATAGAAGTAGTGACAAGATATAAGAAAGTGTTCGGTGACGCCATACAAAAAGTAAAAGAAAGAAGGGAAAAATTAAATGAAAGACGTTTATACAATTATTGATTCAATTGTTCAGTGAGTTATATAGGTACGACTTAACGATCTTAAAATAAGAATAAGTGAGCATAGGAGGAATGTCAAAGACAATGACAAAAGTAATATAATATTATTGGGGCCCAAGGGAGTATGATGCGTAAGAAATGATTTCATCAAGAGAAATCACGTAGCCTCTCTACTCCTACTCCGCTCTCACCTTTTCGTGGTGGTCGCTACCGAGTCGAGCAACCCAGCTCAAGGTTGTGGTGAAAATCCCTTCGGCGAGCTGGTTCGACGAGCTAACGAGAGATGGGGGTAATGCTGACATAAGATAATCATGGCCCATGCCTAGTATTATTGTGTGAATTGGCAGCAGGATCCACATTATGGATGGTGACGGATGAACCCATGTATGGATCAACGGCAGCTTTGAAGGTCTAGTTAGATGACTTACTGCGAAAGGGAAGGGTGAGATCTATAGCCGAGGTGAAGGCGACTTCCTAAGGGTAAGGCACCCCGAAATCAAGGCCTCCAGTCCCTCTGGTGATAGGTTGAGCATAAGGCTAACAACCTTATGTCGTAAAAAACTTCTCGTCATGAAACCTTTACAAAATGAAAAGCTGGATGGATCTAATGGACAACGAATTGGCAATGTTAAACGGAATGAATATTATAAATATGGCAACATGGAATGTAAAAACCATGTTAATACCAGGACGGATGAATGAAGTGTAAAAATTTGGAGTGAATGTGTTGGCCCTACAGGAAATCAGATGGGTTGGACAAGGAAGAATAGAAAAGAAGGATTTTACAATGTATTACAGTGGAACAAAAACAAGAACGGGCCATCGTGGGACTGGTTTTATGGTAGATAGTACAACACGCAAGAGTGTTATTGGCTTTGATCCTATTAATGAAAGGATGTGCAAAATCAGATTAAGGTGAAGATTCAGGAATATGTCAGAAATATCCGTTTATGCTCCTACAGAGGAAAGTGAACAGGACTAAAAGATGAAATTCTATAGCTGTGTACAGAATTTGAAAAGGTACCTAAATATGACGTGTAATTAATCTTGGTAGATTTTAATGCTAAAACCGGGACTGAAGATTTTTTGAAAGAAGTGGCTGGAAAGCTTACATTATATTTGGAGACAAATTACAATGGGAAATGGCTAGGCCAATTTGCAATATCAACTAATTCAATAATTAAAAGCACCTATTTCAAACACAAAAGAATACATAAAGGTACATGGAAGGCGCCTGGAAGTGAAGTAGTGAACCAGATAGATCACGTCTTGGTTTTCAAAAGATATGGATCGTCAGTAATGGATGTGAAAACGGCAAGAGGACCTAATTGTGACAGTGATCACTACATGTTGAGATGAAAATAAGGGACCGGTTGGCTATGACTAGAAACGGTAGGATGCAGAGGCAGGTGAGGTGGAATAAGGATAAATTTAAAGAGGAACAATATAGACAAAATTATCAGCGAGAGTTGGAAACTAGAATGGAATAAATCAGGCACAGAGTGTGGAAAGAACAATCGAGGAACAATGGAACGCAATTAAAGAAACGATTACTAATGTAGCAAAAGAAACTATTGGAGAGAAGGAGAGGAAGAGGAATGTGGAATGGTTTCATCACGAGTGTAGGGAGGCAATTGAAAAGAAGAACAGTAATAGACTACTGATGTTACAAAAGAAAACACGGATGGCTCAAGAAAAATACAGGGAAAGCAGAAGAGAAGCAAATCAAATAATCAAAAAGAAAAAGAAAAACTTTATAAATAAGGAAATAGAGAGAATTGAAAACCTGAACAAACAATGTGAAACTCAAAAATTCTATCAAGCAGTTAACAAGATGAATAAAGGGAACCAACCAAGACTGAATGCTTGTAAATATCAACATGATTATATAATCCTCAATAAAGATGGAATCATTCAAAGGTGAACAGAACATTTTGAGATTTTGAACAGATATGAGGGAGAAACTAATATAGACTGGGAAAGGTTTAGTATAGATGAACAAAGGGTGGAAGTGGCGGATGAAATGGAAATCGAACTGGCAGTTGAGAAACAGAAGAACAATAAAGCCTCAGAGGAGGATGCTTTAACTGCAGAACCTTTCAAGAATGGTGGTAGGAGTCTGCAGAAATCAATACACAAACTAATAGTTGCAATATGGGAGAGAGAAAAGATGCCAAAGGAATGGAGCAATGGATTAATATATCCTATATTTAAAAAAAGGAGATAAAATGGAATGTATTAACTACTGAGGCATTACGCTGCTGGACATTGCATATAAGATACTCTCAACTGTCATTTTTGTAAAACTTAACCAACATGCAGAGCAAGTATTACAAGTACAACAATGTGGGTTTAGACGAGATAGGATACAACGGAGGAAATTTTTGTGGTGCGACAAATTATGGAAAAAAATGTCATGGATATGGCATTCTTTTGCATATATTATTTATCGACTTTAAGCAGGCCTTTGATAGCATAAACAGGAAATATTTATATGAGTTGATGAAAGAACTCAGAATACCCAACAAATATAAGGTTGACAAGAATGACATTGGAGGGTAGCAATGCTAAAGTAAAGGTTGGAGGGATGGCAGGCAAAGATTTCTACACGTCCACACGAGTGCGACAAGGTGATGGACTCTCTGCATTATTATTAAATCTTGCATTAGATAAAATGCTTAAAGAATTAAATCTAAGAGGCAATATAATATATAAATCTAAACAAGTTTGTGCATATGCAGATGACATAGCATTGATCTCCAGAAACAGAACGGCATTGCAAGAAATGTTGGATATAATTGAAACAGTAGGGAAATCAGCTGGGCTCGAGATAAACGAAAACAAAACTAAATATATGAAGACTGAAGTGGGCAATGTGAGCAATGGAACACAGAAGGTCCAAATCCAAAGCACGAATGTGAAAGGGTAAATAACTTCACATATCTAGGAGTTAAAATAAACACGGAAGGGTCCTCATCAACGGAAATAAGTAATAGAATAATGACCGGAAACAATGCATATTATGCAAATTTGAAACTTATAAGATCAGGACTACTGACTAAGACAACCAAGCTGAAATTATATAAAACCTTAAAAAGGCCTGTGGAAACTTATGCGGCATAGTTATGGGTTATGGATAAGGAAGATGAGGAAAACTTAAAAATATTTGAAAGAAAGATCATAAGAAGAATATTTGGACCAACCTGCGAAAATGGGATATGGACAGCGAGATATAATAGGGAGATCAATGAGATATTGGGAGGAGAAGATATAGTGAGATTTGTAAAATCTTTACGATTGGGCAGGCTGGGACACGTAGAAAGGATGGAAGATGGTCGGACACCTAAAAACCTGTTACGTGGTAAAATCATGGGGGTCAGAAGAAGAGGGAGACCGAGAAAGAGATGGTTGCAGGATGAGGAGCAGGATTTACATAAGATTGGGGTGAGAGGCTGGAAAAGGCTGACACAACAGAATGGAACAAGGTTGTAAAGGAGGCCAAAGCTCATAAAGGACTGTAGAACCGAATAGTGAGTAAGTAAGTATAATATTATTGTATTAATGAAGATTAAAGAATTTTTTTTTAAAAAAAGATAAACATCGAAGAAATTGTATATAAAACAACTTGTATAAATTTATAAGCAGATTTATAAGGAGAAGTTATCTAATGTATATGAATGCTTATAGTAGTATTTTGTTAATATTTATTTCATACAGTTATGTATTTTTTGTCATGTAGCGATGTATTTAAGTTATGAATGTCAATTGAACTTGACGAAGACTAAGAAGAGTCAAAACTATGTGAGAAATCGTGAAAACAATATAAAATAGTCTACGAGAAAGGAAGGTAAGAACGACAAATGATATAAATTGATAGACGTAAATAACTAATCGACAATTATTTAAGAAAATAAGAAAAATTGATTAAAGAATAAAATGAACCATGTAATGACCTGATTTGAGACAGGGTGGCTGGAGGTCATAGAGGATCAATTATTAGAAAAATAACTTTTTAAACCACAGTACTGTTGGTCGTTAAAACATATTGAGTATTGTACTGAGCGTCAAGTTACATTCTTTATCTTATTTAATTATTGTTGTTCCTAAATTCAGCTCATAATCTTTGCTTTCATTGAGTGTAATAGTCAAGGTTTTGCCTTGGGCCAACTCTTCTTTACTGAGACGTTGCATTGAAGTACACTCGTCAGATGTGGATAAACTCTTTTTTAAATTTTCATTTCTTACTTCCTAATGTTTATAACGTGCATCACAAAAACTCAAACTAATAAAAATGTAAAGAAACTGACGTTTTATAACTTATACTAATTCCACTACTATTAACGTCTAACTTGAATAATCTATGAAGTGAAGGAGTTATGAACATGTTATAAGGAAACATTGCATAAATCATATTATATGGTGGAGGTTGTGTTAGTTGTTGCCTGTTATAAATTATGTTGTATCAATCAATTCTTCCTCATACTTATTTTGATTGATAATGTTTCTTTTTCTGAAAGGTCATATTATTTCTTCTTTGAGTGGCATATTTCTTCTTACCTGGATTTATAGGGGATAAAACCAGCATCGATTATCAATTAATGTTATTCAAAATGATCTAATTTTAACTGCTCAAAAGATGCGTTAATATTCGAAAGAATTAAACAAATATATTAAACAATTTATCTCAATTTTAGTTCTGAATACGAACTGCTTACTGATATCAGGCATATAAATTATTTATATTGCATTAATGTGACTAATGAAGCTTTCATTTGCATTATGGAGCAATATTACTGAATCGAATCAAATTTTGGAGCATATATTCACAATTATATGCGTCTGCTTGTACGCAACGTGTGATTATTCTTGTGTAAACAATTTTATCTGAAAATGAAATTATACAGTGAGTCATCTCGCTAAATCAATATTGATATAGTCATGAAGTTTATTGACATCTATTAATGACTTACTTGACCCTACTAATCTGCTCTCCGGGGGTTGTGAAATTAGTACTGCATTTGTAAATCGACGGCAAACCGACCGCTTAGTGGAGTGGATTTGCTCCAACTTCGGATTTGGCGGGAATGGAGATCAAGTACGGGTAATGCGGAACCATAGACTCAATTTCTTTTACTTAATTTACTCGTTTCTTTTAAAACATTCACGGGCTTAAGGTTGTGTACATGTTCTTCATTCGTCCTTTTATCCTTAACTCCAGAATTTCTCATGGAAGATAGGCATGGTTTCATAAGACAGGTTCGAAATATTATTCGTGAATTGCCTTTGCTGTTTCTTCCACGTTATGGACTTCCATCGTTTACTAAAAAAATGGATGTATAAATATGGAGCAGAACTACCCCGTGTTGCCCGGAATTTGAAAACCGACATAAAATTGGTACTATTAATTTATTTAGTTTTTTTATACCAGAATTTAAATAGTTGAAATGAATTGTGATACAATCTGTAATTTCCTCTAATATTATGATCATTATGAAAATATAAGGTTTGGAACTATCAATATTTAAATACAAAATACTCAAAATTATAAATCTAACATTTTATCTGAACTCCTCTAAAAAGTTAGAGAAAGGAAACTGGAACATGAATAATGTAGTTAGCTGAACTTACATAGTTTTACTATTTGACTTGACTGGAACAGCTCTTTAAAAAAATCGGGGCCAATTTTACCTGGGCGTGTTGAAAGTTCCCTTGTCAGTATTTTCTAAGACACGTAGTCCGTTATCAGACTTCGATCTCTAGTCGAACTATCGATTTTATGTGTTCACTCTGGCGCGATCTATCCGTCTGCGCATATATTCTGCATGGACCCGACACAACAACTCTCATGACGCCCGACAGACATCATCATGTTGCTCTTACCTTAAAATGTAATGTTATCAAATAAACTTGATTAAATATTATATATAGATATAGATAATAATTATATTAGATATAGATAGTAAATATTCCGCATGCAGCGGGGATGAACAACTCTTCCAGTGCGTAGTAGCAATGTGTCTCTACACGTCGAAGCTGAAGGAAATTAGGGTGATATCAGCGTTATATGAAACTTTAAATAATGATATTTATTCTATTTGTAATAAAACCGTCATTATAATGATAATTCATGAATAATGGCGCGTTAAAAATAGCGTATAATTAATTATATCGTTTAAATCAAAACAATTTATTTCATGGAATGTTTCTAGTTGCGATAGAGGTCTTTAGTTTTAATGCAACATTTGTCATAATTTTCCGGGACACCAAAATTTCCTACTGTTCTTCTATATATTACATTTTTGAAACGTTGACAGTTTTTCTTGTATCGATTCCAACAATTGTTACGGGAATATGTTTGAAAAATGTCCCTTCAGAGGGTTTATTCTTAAGAACCTCTGCAATTTCAAGATGGTTTCATTTAAAATTAGCCCCGCAAGATCAAAAATTTATTATATGAGTTGATCGTTAATAATTTATTATTTCATTGGTAAAAAATTCAGTGTGAAAAGAACAGGTCACCAGGTCTCATCCTACCTTAAAAGAATCTCAATCCTCTTACCATGCATTTCACACTAATTGCGATAGTCGTTCACTAATACACTCCATTCGTCTGAAGGTGAGGTTCTCAGTTACGGTTTGCCCCATTTGTTCGAATCAGTCTATCCGGTACCTTGAATGTCTTCCATGACAGTACATATCACCTGCTTCTATCAACGCTTTCTCAAACGGGAGGAAACGTGCCACCCTTGTCGTGGTGCACATTCTACTTGCGATGACACTTACTCCAATCTCGGTTGATCCAAGTAGAATTCGTGGTGGTGAACAAAGCGGGGTTCGAGGCAGGTTTTCTCGGTGTTCTCCCGTTTCCTCTATTCATTCCACCACAACATTCATTCATCATCATTCACCATCACCATTTCACTCGAACATCACCTCACATCATTCGCCCGCATTGCCAGTACGACTTCATACTTTTATTATTGGGGCTTTAGGTCTCGTCAAAGTTCTAACACATATAAAGATCCTTCTATATACATGTAGAGACAATCCAGTAAAGCACCACAGGGAGAGGCAACGTGACTCGCCAAATAACTCGACCGTTCCCTGCTCGAATACCACACGTCTAAACATAAAGATAAGAGGATAGGACAGACATGTCTAATACATTATATTAAAATTTGGCTAAATTTTGAACAAAGAAAAATGGAGAAAGGAAGAATGAAAGGAAATAAGAAAATGAAAGAAGAATGTAAATTTAAACCCTCCCGAAAAATTGTGGGAGGAGTCCCAATCCATGTATGAATTTAAGTTATCTCTTAACGTGATCTATTTCATTACCGAGAATTGTTGGTAAATCTGCAGCCAGACTAATGTTTCTCCGTATTCTGGTGTAACTTCTGCAACCAGTTGGCAGGTCACGCACTACCAAAGAAGAACTACAGTCCTCAACTACCTTCCTAAAGATGGAGCGCGCGGTATCGACGGCGATGGAGCACTCCCTTGAGTAGTCATGCCGGACGAATACATATTTCGAATGAAATCTGCCTTCGTGGTACAAACCTCATTTTTAAAGTTATTTAAAATAAATTAAATGATTTACCGATTAACCAAAAGTAAACTTTCACTTAAATTAGTTGTGTACATACATCAGATTTGAGAAAAGTGTTTATGGAAATATCTCAGTCCTCTTAAGCAACCTCATAGTTCAGTTCTTGGTGTCCTGTAGCACCGTCTTCCCATCAAGTACAAGTCGTCCTTCACTTCGTAGTTCGTAACGCCCGTTTTTGTATCACAAGGTCAATCGGCGCAGTACCCACAAACACATTTAGTGCATCTATTGAAATAGAAGAGTATGATCCCGCCAGTCTTACCAAACACAAACGTTGGAGTCAAGCTAACCGGTCATGTGTTTGTGTGGACCAAGCACTCCTCCATCGTCTCGTTAGCATATCCCACCTCCCCCATCGCCACCAGTTCCGCCTCCGTCCGCATCGAAGCTGACGCCGCCGCCTGCGCCGGGGCGTAAATCAATACACACGCCGCCGCCCCCGGCGGGCCTCGGCTACGTCACTCTGCATGCAACGTTGCGGTGATGACGTACCCGCCCCTTCACCATTTGAATAATCGCTCATATTATTCTTTTTATTCTTTGTTGCATGTTTTAATCCTCTTGCAAAACATACAAAATACGATTGTTGAAAATTATAAATAAAAATAAATATTACCAAGGGATTTCGCTAAATATAAGACAACTATTTGCTTACGAATCCTTTCTTTATAACTATAGCAGCTTCATTTACAGCTATGTAAGTACAAAAGTGTATTCATCATATAATTTTCTGAAAATTATCTCTATATACATATTACGAGCACTAGTCAGTTATTTAATATGTAAGTTTTTAGTATGAGTGACTAGTATAAAAGTATGAGATGTGAGTGCACAAGTTCTGCATACAGGAAATTGCAAGAATGCAAATTGACAATTGTATTATTGTTTGTAATTTTCTGGTCATTAAGTTTGAGTCATGTGTGTTTCCACCATATGTTTTTACATGTGAACGGCATTGAGATATAACCAAGAGGTCCATATTATATTTGAAAACAAGTTTTCTCCTGTGTATAGACATTTGTGTTTTGCCTACACAAGAAATAATGAAAAAGAAGAATATAGTGTGAGTGAAGAATAAGGCCAAAAAATGATTAATGATTAGTAACAAGAACAGATGGTTTAATGAAATGCCATGGAAATAATGAGTAATAATGATAGTATACTAGTTCCAAGAAAGCTTGCTGATGAGATGAGATGAAGCATNAATGAAATGAAGCATTCCTGGACACCAGCTGGCTTGCTTATTGACTGGAATAGATGGTAAAACGGGATCTTGTAACCAAATTCCATCTTCTTATGATCAATAGGTGGCATGATCAGATCCTTTGTAAGTTGTAGCGATGTGAAGCGATGAAGTACATTCTTGAAGTAAGCGACGTGATGTCTTGAAGTAACCAAGGGCGAAGTGATGTCTTGAAGTAAACCAAGAAATGTGCCCAATGAAGTAATACAAAGTACTGTCTCACTAAGTAGCGGAGTAATGAATGTCTGGAGCGAATGTCTGCTCGTAATGTCCAATGAATATCTGCTAGACAATGTACTCGTGCAAGCAGGGGGCCATGTGCTTATATACTTGAAATTCGTGCGTGGTTACCGATTTGATCGGTAAAATCGATAGTATAACCTGATGACTAGACCAGGTATCGAACTGAGATTGACATGTCGTAACAAAGCGACGAATTTTCTGGACTCGCCCAGTCTGACTGAAGCAAGTTATGAGTTGAATACAGTCAGCAAAGGAACTTGTAACTATTACGCTGAGTCATATGATGTCGAATAATTTAAAAAAAAAACTCTATGGCAAGAAATTTGAATCAACCTATAGCATCAAGAGAAAATTTCCTGAGCTTGGCAAGAGTCAAGATGAATCACTCAACTCATTCAAAGAGAGTGTGCACTAGAGATGACTCACACCATCTGACGACAAAAAATGCAAGACAAATGACTGTACAGATGCGACTCGCAAATTCAACAATAACATGTCGAAGAAATGTCTGAACATCCTGTTTATCAGTCTCTCTTCTTCGTTCATTTTCTATTCTTTGTCTTCCTCTTCATTAGTATCATACCAACCATTTTATTAACTTGATGTGATGAGTCACCTGTTTCACCTGTAAATATCTCTTAGGTATTTTCACTTTAATTATTTGTAGGGTATTTCTTATAGCTAAACTATACAGAGGATAATCCTGGTCAAGTGCACTATGTCTGAATTAAAATTCATTTACCACAAATGAAACCATTTTCCCTCTTCATCTATCCTACCCCAATCGCATAAATTCTTTTTTTTTTCGAATTACACTGATCACATATCAGTATTACTTTTGCAAGTTTGGATTACATGCCCAAAACATTGACAGTAGCGGCATCAGAAAGGGGTCAAATCATCTCACAGATGATGACTAACAGCACATATCCTTCTATGCAGTGTGATCCCGAATTCTTGGTATAAACTTCAAGGGTTGATATAGTAACAATAATTTATTGGATATGAATGTATGGGCGCTGTGAGGCGCAAACACAGGAGATATAATACGAAAGGAAAGAGAAAGACTCAGATGAATATCCCGTTGCTGTGAAATACCTGGTATCTTTGAATGTGTACGCCAATAGCTCTAGCATGTATCGCAGTAGGAGGACGCAATTCTTGAACAGTTATAGTAAACATTGCACTTGTCAACGACGCCGTCAATGAACACTTTTTCTTTCCTTTCATCTCTTATTTCTTGTGTTTACCCCGCACCGCGTCACTTGCACCCGTACATTCCTGTACAATAAACGATTCTTGCAGTGTTCTCAACAAACCCTTAAAGTTTGAACCATGAATTCGGTATCATTCTGTGTACTGTGTAAACACACCATACTGTATCTCCTATGCAATCTTCACAATATTTTATTTCAACTTCTAGTTCTAAGAGACGTGAGTACTACGTGACCTTCTCGTAACATTTCCCCGCAAAATTATTATACCGTTTTGGAAATCATGAATGGTACTAAATAAACGCAAATATGCAATTCGTCAGGACGGCCTCCTTTTAAATATTTCTCTAACGTTCTCGTTCTAATACAAACATTGTTCCCCAGGAAGCGTTAAAACCGCACATTCCATTGTTTCCTATAATGGAAATTGTTTAAAAATTCATTTTTGTCGACTTCATGATGGTTCTGGTCACGTCCATAAGAACTAATATTTTTCTCATCCTGATAACCTTTTAACATAAATATTATGAGACGATTATTGTATTTTTATTACTAATGTATTTTTCGTTTGTGTTAACATCTTCAATTATCACATTTATTTACATAATCAAAGTTTATAAAACAAATAAAACATTTTACGCTAGATTGCAATTTTGTTTATTTAATTACTCGTAATTTTTTGTACTTAGCAATGTATGAGTATTATACACAGGTGCCACCATAGTATATAAAATACATCGTCCCCATACCAAACCTTTGCCGACGTAATGTCGATAAATTTCAATAGTTTTACAAAACCTGGAAGCGATTGTCAAAGAGCTGGTTTTTAAAATTCAATTATTTAATAAATTTTCTTCACGAATCACGTCACGGGATTCCTCCGCACTGCATTTTAATACCAGTCATATTTGAATTTAAGATGTAAATCCCCGCATGATTTTTTTTGTATAATCGGGACTCCAATTTCTCGTAATAAATTTTTTACTACGAATTCCGCTTTAGAGTGTTAATGTTTTATACGATATTTCGATTGTATTTCTCTCTTGTCCTCGCAACCACAAGTCCTCATTGTGTGTCGGGTCCTCGTTGATCACCTGCTGCTACGAATGGCAGCAAAGCGGAAGAGAGAAAAGTGGCCAATCAGCCGAGCACCGCTTTCCACCTCTTCTCCCTGCCTCCGCCCTCACCCCCGGCGACTGTTAACAACGGAAGAAGCGGCGCGCCAATTTGCCGCCGCGTTTTGCCACACCTAAATCTCCCAAACGCACCGTCACTCGGCTTCTGAAGGCGTGGTCGCTGGCACGACGCGCGAGTAGGTCAGCGAGATCCAAGTTATGCCCTTCACGTATCTCATCACCATCCAATCATAAAGAGGAGGTTTCGATTGGAGTAAACAACGTGGAAGAAATGTGAAGGAAATGAAGTTGAAGATGAGTGTTAACAACTGTGGAGAAATTACAGGGTGTAGAAATGCTTAGATCAACTCGAGATCAGGAATAACAGACGAAATTTTTGAGAAAGCAATGGCAGTGAAGAATGGATGTTAAAGAAATAAATAGTTTATTGTAAATTAACAGTTTGACAATGGAGTAAAATAAACGTGTCGTGGTGCCATTTATGGGATAGTACAGGGTTGGCAATATTTAACTTCACCGGAAAATACAAGACTGACATGGAATTGCCCCTTGTAGGAATTACTGCCCGTCACAGAAATATTGGAAATGGCTTCCTGTAACATCCCACCTCAAACCCTGATGCGATGGTATTTTTTTTTTGTAGAAGCGGGATCCACATAAATACCAAAATCCCTATGGTAGTTTTTGTCGCTGCCACCAGCTCGGTTTCCCGAGCAACCAAACACACGTGTAATAACAATAAATAATCATGTATTACAAATTAACTAGAAATCTGAATTTACAACAGAGACAAACTCCCAAAATCATTAATACATCTAATAATCTGTTATTACACAAATAATTCTGTCAGAGAGCATTGTTTACACTTGGTTAAATATAGTTGAAGACAACTAAATTGTAAAAACCCTCAGGTTATCTGATCCTTCGAAAATATAAGTTGTTTTCCCCAACAACTAACTGATACTAATTACGACCCTCGCAACAAGTAATGAGTTCATTAAGACTACCGCAGCAGCCTAACGAACATCTGGTCTCCGCGACCTAGTCTTTAGCTCAGTCACATGTCAGTGCTGACGGATCTCTACATTCCCTCGTAAAGAATCTCTGAGGAGCTTCACTCCTCCCAATATATACTGTACCAGACGTCACGTGATCAGCAAATAACCACGCCTTCGCCACCACCGTGCAAACACTCTTTTTGTGTCACCCCTTTGGCTTCTAGGAACGCAGAGGCTGCGCCGTAGAGGACGAACCGCCATGAGCGTCACCTAGGCGCTTCGCAAACACGCTTTTCGTTGTTCTATATTCGGCACGTACTTCATTCATTACTTCGTAGAATTCTTCTTTTCTTTAGGTACATCTAAATTCCAGTGGGTCAACGTTGCCGGCTGCATTCTTCGAATACACTTGTACGTACTTTCCTTAAAAGTGAAAGGTGTTCGTTCAAACAATACCTCCACACGGAAAAGGTTTAAAGCGAATCCCAAGCTGCGACGGCACGTCCGTCTTAGCGCTGACCGGCCACTTATTGTAAAATTCTTAAAAGCATCCGGCTTGGAAAATACAAAGAAATATTAATATTTCACAAATTGATGGCATGTCCTGGCGCCGACGTTACACTTCCGTTGACGTCGATGTAGCGTACATGCTCTGAGACACACTTAGCTGCTCTGCTTGAGGGATAATATTAACAGCGTTTTCAGTGTTCTGCTGTAGCTCTTCCAGGTTGTGATGATGATTTGAGAACACCTGACTCTCCGAATTTGCCCTACAAATAAAAATCACAGGTAGAGAGATCAGGTGATCGAGGTGAGCAGGAGATTTTACAGCCCGTGTTTACTCTTCTCTCTTAACCGAACACTTCATGCATTCGTGACAAGGCGACAGCAACCGGTTAAACGCGGTTACGCATGCGGTTGTTGCATCGACGTCACCTGTGGCTATTTCCAGCATATTCTGTAAAGGGCTGAAATTCTGTTTATTAACAAGGGTCAACTACGTGTCAGGATTAAAATTAGTTCTCGGTCAGTTTTATTTTGCTCATCCTGTATATTCCCAGCGGAGTAAGAGATCCCAAATAATTAGACGTGGAAATGGAAACATATTTCTTAAATTCTGACAGTCACTGATATAGAGTTGAGAACATTCCAGTCCAGTACGTACTCTGACCCGAAACAATTCGGAAGTTAGATTAAGTAAATAAATAAATAATGGCAACTTATTCGATATGTTTCGAGGCAGGATTTGAAGAGACTACTTAGCCTAAACCTTATTCGTTGATGTTATACAAGCTCTATGTTATTCTATATTCTGTGATTTTATATGAAAACCTTGTCTCGTTTCCGGCATCTTAACCAGATACCGTAATTTTTGTTAGTAGTTGCCTCATGATGGCTAACAGTGGCTGCTGATGTTAAAAATATGTAATTGAAAATAAATCGAGTCTGTGAAAATAAGATTGGAATATATTATTTAGCATTAACATAACTTCTACAGACGTAAATGTACATTACACATGTATAGATGGTATAAAATATATACTTATTTATAATTTGGTATTAAAATGTAACAATTTTGTATTGTATGTAATAATAATAATAATAATATATAATTCAAATATTTCTTTTAACATGTGTTTTCATAATTTGTATTTTTGGGGGCTTTTGCTTGACCTATACCTTTGAATATTTGTATCAAGCATAACTTTTGTAAAGTGTATTTGTAATTCTTATAATGAAACAATGTAATATGCAAAATGCAATATTTATATGTCATATTTGTATTTTTTCTCTTCTCCAAACTGTACTGAGTTATTCATTTTCTTCAGCACTGATAAACTAAATAGTATTATTTCAAGAGACCTCAACTCAAGAAACTTTTCCTGAGATTATTATTTTAAAGGTGGCAAAAAACATAATAGTTAATACGGATGTATATTTCCTCTATGTTCAACCGCGGTATAATGGGACCGACTAATTTTTGTAAGCTTTTTGTTGGACGCGACCCCACGACATTTTCTCTGTATGTTGTTTTTCACTCTCAAAAGCAAACGAAGGATCATTCCATGAATTGCGAATCAGAAAAACCAGAGGAAACCTCCAGACTGGATGCGACTGTGCTTCTATGTGTCGATGTGTGTACAACGTCATACGTATGAAAGTCATCAATTCAGACTTACGCTGGATTATTCAATTCAAACTGTAAATTCGCGTATCAAGCTGATGACCCGGCGTTGGCAGGGATTTTAATCTATCTATATTGTAAGATAAAATACTTTCAATCACTGTTTTTTTAAAAACATTTGCATAGCATACTAATTTTTCAAATTCATAACAATACAAATTTAATACAAAACATGACTACTACACCATTTTGCGAGAACTGCGTTGGTCGAATTTTGGTTTCAGAGACATGTCACCGTTGCACCATTTCATTAAAATTCTTCTAAAATCTAAAGTATTCGTCGATTTTATGATTAAAAGGCGTATTTATCTTTGTCAAAGTACGAAACAAATAATCCATTAAATTTGAAGATGATTGATTTTTTCCTTCTTAAATTGAAGTATTTTAACACTTTATTTTTAATAACGTTTTATCGATAATTTAGGTTAATTTTTGTATGTAGCCATATGCTGTCGCGGATTTTTTTGCAGAACTCTTTGATGCAAACCAAATTGCTATCCATAAATGTCACGTATCTCTGACCATTTAGACAGCGTAAGCAAATATTACTCTTTTTCCCGATTTTAGTGAGATTTATTGTTAAAAATCATTTTTATCTTTATCACACATTTTAACCTGTGTCCTTCCTGGACGTCTAAACTATCTCCTTTTGCCAAATTTGATCATGACCGGTTCAGTAGTTAAGTCGTGATTAGGTTTCGCATTACGCATTTATGTACTAGCAAGGATTAAACAAATAAATTTAATAAATAAATAAATTTATTGTCAAAAAACAGTACAGACTGCGTATGACCACGTGGAGGACAATAAACTAATTTATTCTCCGGAAGCAAGCAAGGGACCATCCCATCAATTCCGATCAAGAGGCCTAAGGCATAAGCGGATTCAAAAATTTCAGCAAAAGTTCCTAGATAAGATAAAAAGTTAGCTGCGAGTTATAATACATATATAATGTCAATATGTTTGTAATTTAACGCAAATATGTTTGTAAATTTACATGTACAAGTTATTATCGAACTATAGATTATTCTGAGTATAGTGTTTAAAAATCATAAGAGTTGAAAAAACACTAAATTCACGATTTATTGTTACAATAAACACGCCCCTAGACAAAGCCTAGAGAACCTGTATAAGAAATCCGCCTCTACCCGAAGGAAAAACGGAGAAAAACCCGGGCCAGGATGGGGCTACAGAATTTATGTACACAACCGTGCCAAAGTTGAGTACACATAAAACTAAATTAATATGAGCCATACGGCAACACAACCATGCAAGAAAATAGTTTTTGAAATTGTTATAAGTTATTTAAAAAGTGCTACAGCAATGGCGTGATAAAGTGCAAGACGAATTTAACTTTTATTAAAATCAATAAATTCTTTTACAGAGTAGAAGCACTGGTGCAGGAGGTAGTTTTTAACCGCGGATTTGAAGATATTCAATTTCATAATGTCTTTTATATTCCTTTGTCTGACAGTATCAAGAGTGAATCATAGAAACAATGTGATTTTTTTTATTAAAAAGTAAATGATCAAAGTAATGGGGGCAATATACGATTTATGGGAAAAAATATGCTTCGTGATGTTTTAATTCTCGTACGCCTCGGAAAAAATACTGTGTGTAATTATATAGGATTTTAAATATTGATGAATTACTTAAATATTGGCTTTTCGGATCGCCTACAGTCACTATCGGAATCAGATATGCATTGAATGTAAATTGGTACTTTGCATATTCTATAGTCACTGGAGTCATCTATTAGCCAAATTGCGCCTGATCCTTCTTTCAGTTTTAATCAGGAGAATGATGAATGGACAACATTTGTGGAAAATTGATTGTAACACGTATTCAAACGAATTAGTAAATCGATACTCAGCTGTGCTCTGAATTTTGCTGCAAAATATGTAACATTACCTCAGACAAAGGTTCTATAAATATATTATAAAATGTGTTACAACATTAATTTTAATTTTATTAAGATGATTTAAAAAATACTTTTTTAAAATAATTTCTTAATTTTTTTAGATTAATTTTATACTTAAATTTCGAAAATTAAATTTTTTTTTTCTAATATTGTTAACAATTCTCCCATAAGCAAAAATGTAGCATTTATTTACACCCTTGTCAATAGAATTTAAAATATATATATTTTTTTACTCTTAATTTTTGAGTTTAAGTTTCTAACCTAATTGAAAAGAAATTCATCAAACGAAAATCATGTTTTCATTTGCTTTCATGAAAAGCGTATTTGCAAAAAATTGAAGAAATTATTTTTAACTTTTTGAAAACTGTGAATCCTTGCATCATGCCTGATGATCTTTTGATTTTTGATCGAAAATAAATGAAAAAGAAACCCTCTCCACTAAATACAATTTGTCATGATTGTCATTACCATAAAAAATCTTATTATATTACCTTTTAAAATTAAATCATCATATTATTTGAAAATGAATAGTTATACAAATTTTCAATTTTGAATAAAATTTCTATTCTTATAAATAAGGGTATGTCTCAGTTTTAAATTAATCTGGAGTGTGTTCAATTAATGTTATTCTTCTTAGTAAAAGTACATTGAGAAAGTTCAACAAAGATACATTAATGACCACGTTCATAAAATGATCGACAGAAATAGAAACAGGTTTAATTATTTTTCTCACTACGATGGCGTTAGGACAATTTTTCTATTTCAATTTGAATGTGTGTGTGTATAGACCCCACACCTAAGAACCTCTTTAACTGGAGTCGTCGTGTCGTATTCTTCGTGTACTTCATTTAGATGGGTAATTAGCTGTGTGGCTTCTTTTGTGTGTGTGTGGCTTGTATCGAGTGGTGTTTTTAATTATGTGTGTGTGTCTTGTGTCACTCAGCAGGACGAACCCATCTCCTTCGATCCGAACTTCGCCCCGCTGAGTGTCCGTCTCTATCCTCGATGAAGAAGGTGGTCTCTATTGTCTTGCTTTAGATGCATTTCATATCCTTCTTCTTGTGGTGTGGGGTTTCTTCTTCTTCCATTCTTTCGTTATAGTCTCTTCTTTGTTTTCGTTCCAAGTTTGGGTTTGGTATTGTCAAGTTTGGGGGTATTGCTATATGGTAAGTATTGCTGTGTCTTTTTTTGTGATTTCTAATGTCAAGGTTTGGAAATTATCTTAATCTTGTCTCATCTTCATCCAGTTAGGTTTGTCTTGTCATATAAGAATTTTTCCTAGTTCTGTCTCAGTTCTTGGTATAGTGGACAGTTCAGAAGTGTGTGATCTTCCGTTCCTGGTATCTGGAGGTCACACGGGCAGAACGGGTCTTTCTTCCAGGTTCATGATGAGGAGGTAGTCGAGGTAGTTCTTAAAGAAGCCATAAAGGCGTTAGGTCCAGGAGACATTTTCCAAAGTGGGTGGAGAGGATTTCTGTCATCTGTGGAGGGCTATCTTGTTAGTAGATCTGATACACCAACCCCGTATTACGATTACCTCGGAGTCCTTGTTACAAATCCTAATGATTCGTTTTATATATTCGTTCCTGTAAATAATACTAACAGCTCATCTCTCATGCTAGTCAGAGGTCGTTGTTCAAAGTTTGTCGTCATTTGCGACGATGCTCATTTTTTGTTTGTTTCATTCTTGATTTAATGCCTAACGCTGATTCGCGTGTACAAACGCGACATGCCAACAGAGAACTGGCCTGTGATTTACTAGTTTTCTCACTCGTTTTGTTTGGATCCGTGACTATGGAAACCGTTCGGAATACTAATTGTGGCCGAATCCTACGCAAACACAATTTAAAGAGACGAAGATTTGTTGTCAGGTTTCCCTCAAAGTGATTCTCTCGATTGATTTTGAGGAATCACGTTAAACGTCACTGAATTAAAACCATGTACACAATTAAGGTTTACTTCTCTAATTTAAATGCCTAACACCCGAGAGAAATAATAATCCTCTTAATTATAATAATTATAATAATTTAATTTAGTGATAAATAAATTAATTGTATTTCTTATGAAAAGAGTCTTCGAGTAATTCCTTGGTGATGAAAAATTATTTTCTTTCATCAATGTTCATAAAAAATTGTTGATCAAACCAATGATGACACAGATCTATTTTATTATCTTGAATTTGTGGAATAAAAAAGAATCCATATAACGTGTCAGGTATGAGACGATTTTCTCACATTTCCAAAATAAATTTACGAAGTCCATATGAGGGTATTGAGCAATGACGCAGGTTACAGGGGTTTCGGTGGAAACCCACAGGGTTACCACCACCGCCCCTGCAAGATCATTCTTACCTCGCCAGGAGTGAATTTAAACTATCACAAAGGAGTGTTGAAACAGTCGTAAATAAAATGCACATTTAATCTGATGTTAAACGACCTTCATAATTTGTATCAAGAAGCTGTGCTAACAAAACAATATTTACAAAATCGATAAAATACAAACCTAACTGTATAGAGCGTTCCGGATATATATATATNATATATATACATACTTATAAAGAATTTTCGATTGTTTTATATGAAATGCAAACAAACAAACAAACTTTATTGTCAAAAAACCAATTATTCTCCGGAAGAAACCAGGGACCGTGCCATCAATTCCGATCAAGGGCTCAAGGTCAGGGGCAGACTTAATATTTATAAAAGTAAATATTTATGAAATACGCACTATTATGCATTATTCCATAATTCCATTTCAATTATTACAATTATGTGCAGTAAAAATCGAGATTGAAAAAAATAAAACTATTGAGGACATTTTCATCCATGGAAAATCCGCCACTACCCGAAGGAATACCGGAGAAAAACCCAAGCCAGGATGGGGCTACGTAACACGATAGTGTGCCAAGATAGCGTACAGTTAGTTATGATTATAAATAAAAGGATTGAAAACCATATACATGAGAAAAGGAATTTAATTTTATATAAAGAATATTATGACAATGGCATGATATAGCGTAAGAGGAATTAATATCACATCACCAGAAGTCCTATAGGAAACAATATTTATTGGGAAATTGAAACTATCTTTTGAATTATAAATATGTCCATTGAAATTATAAATATCGGTGCCAGTCCCTATTAATAATAATAATAATGTGTGTTTTTATCTCTAGAAAATTTAAAGAAAATTGCCCGTGCCATTTTATCAATCAGCGTTTGCTGAGAAAGCAAATTTCAACTACAAAATAATAATGCTTTTAAGTTAAAGTTTACTCCTTCTCTTACACTTAACTACATATGTACACACATTATTCATTAAAATACAAACCAAGGAAACTCTAACACATACAAAAAATTCATAAAATAATCATTGAGACAGAAAGAAAGTTGTGAAATTTTATAAAATACAGAAAAAAGTATTAAAACAAGAAAAGAGAACATCATTATGAAACATAAGAGGCTACGTGAGAGTATTGAACATTGTCAGTTGAATCAGAAAGAATTGGAAACATAGGACAAATCATTCATCCACATTCACTATGAATCTTTGTATTAGGAATCTTCAAGGATTACGAAAGATTCAAACTATTAGCATTATATAATTCACTCATTCTGACTATTACATGTTCGGGTAGAGGAGAAATTTTTATACAGATTTACTAGGCTCTTGCCTAGGGGTGACTTTTATTAATAGTCACGATTTTTAAACAATACCTTCCGAATAATCTATAGTTTGATAATAATAATAAGTACTTCTGAAATAACCTTTTTTTGGTTTTATTAAATACAAATTTGTTGGAATTATGTTAATTTTATATCACGTACCGAACTATTTTTATTGTTAGGAGCGTGCTGGAACGTTAAATCCGCCTCTCCCTTAGGGCCCTTGATCGGAATTCATGGGATGGTCCCTTCCTTACTCCTGGAGAGTAAATTAGCTTGTCTCCCACGTGATCATGAGTTGCGCACATTTCATCTCACAGACGATTCAACTTTTCTACCCGCGCGGCGGAGGGTCAAACTGTGGTGATGTACATGGTAGTCCACAGGGTTGGACAAGGAAAACGGCAACGTTTACAGACCACCGTCGCTGTCAACGTGTGACTCCTAAACTTAATATTACGAAATATACGAGTTATTTCACTAGACGTGCAACACCATATTTACATTTCCTTCACAGTAGTAACAGTTAATCTATGAAAATAAATATATTTACAAATATATACGATATATTGCTAATTACACACTAAATATATATTTTAAAATATTTTCATTTTTCTTTAGTAAGAAACCCTCATTATTCCTTGGTTCAAAAAAATTGTAAACATGACAATAATTGTTCTAACCAATAACTTATTTCTGGCTTTGGATAATCCAAATACCATTTTCTGCAACATAAAATGGTGCCAAGAACAAAACCAAAAGACATTCCTCACCACCAATTGAAATTATAAATTCCATAACAATGCACACCTTTTGGAATTTTCGAAAAATTTGTTGTATTTTTTACCTATATTCTGGTATACAAGAACAACAACCCGTCAAGAAGTTCATGGCTCTATTACTTATTCTCTGTGTTGATGAATGAGAAAGTCGATCGATCAATCACAATGGCGTAGTATGTACAGAAATTTCGAAAATCTAAATTGAAAAGACGTTCTCTAATTCTCATATTTTAAATTATTTTCTCTCATAAAACAAATTAAGTCCTTCCAGAATAAAAACAAAATGACGCAATAAATTTATCTTCATCCATTTGATAGTGAAACCGAAATTCAATAGTTCAAATGTTACACATACTTAAAAAGCAATATGAACTTTTTCAAAAAAAATATGAAAGAGTAAGTAAAAACAAAACATAAGAGAAAGTCTGTTAGATTTATATTATGATTTTCACAACTTTAAGAAAATAAAATCTTCAAATCCATTCCCTTTTCTGTGCAAAATTACCATAGTTTTGGACAAATATTTTAAAAATAACAAAGAAAGATAAAAAAAGAACTCTCTCTCAACATAAGTGTATCAACACCTAAAATCACATGAACAAAACGGGGTAAATTAATTGACATGGAAATATCATAGCTTAGCATTGGCTCGTCAGAAAGGTAGGAAATTCTGTATTCGAAGGAATGTTAGAAAAAAAGACTGTTCAACGGAGGCGAACTGTAAATTCGTTATCAGCTGTTGATCCTGTTATAAATTAATCTTAACAGGATCCATTGCATTTCTTTTAGTGATAAGTTCTTTTAGTGCGGTCCGAGAGTGCCATACTCTCCAGCAACCTGTGTAAAACCCACGAAGATAGAATGTTGGATACCAGTAATATTTTTCGCATTCCATTTTTCAAATTCTTTCTGCGTGAGTGATTGAACAAGTACAAATGGCTTGCTTCATTTATTTGAATTTACTCCGATACTAAAAAATTAAATAACAAAAATTAAAATATTTACCGCAATGATCATTATTTCGCCTGTTGATAATGATAAGAGAAATAACTCCTGCGAAGCAACCGTGTCTCCCACGGTTGTTACCGTTTTTATTTATAAAAAAAAAGAAGATAATGACATTTAATTATGGATTCAGTAAGTATTTTAATTCATGAGGATAGTTCATAATGATATCGTGGTAAATATGCAAACGTGCAGGTGGTCTCTTTTCGTTCCCCATGTTTCCTCCTAATTTTATACAGCATACTTTATCATAATTTCGTGGATTGATTCAAAAGTTTGAAGGAGGAAACATATTGACATTACTTCTGTAAAATTTAGCATTTTAATGAATTATTGTGTCTGAAATAGAACATCGGAGAGAGGAATAGACAAAAAAATATATAATTTATCAACATTTGTATACTGTAAATTCTCAGGCGATCAGACCATTACAATTTTTGAATGTCGGTCATTCTTTGAAGAAAAGATTTTATGTTTCCATCCTCTTCCAGTTTCTGTGTTGACTTTGAGAGAGATATTCAAGATTCAATTCATTCTCTTGAATCAAGAAATAATGAGGGGTTCTTACTAAAGAAAAATCAAAATATTTTAAAATATATTTTTATTGTATAATTAACAATATACCGTGTATATTTATAAATATATTTATTTTCATCGATTAACTGTTACTACAGTGAAGGAAATATAAATATGGTGTTGCACGTTCAGTGAAATAACTACGGTGGTCTGTAAACGTTGCCGTTTTCCTTGTCCAACCCTGTGGACTGTCACCTACACCGCCACAGTTTGACCCTCCGCCGCGCAGGTAGAAAAGTTGAATCGGCTCTGAGATGAAATGTGCCGATCCCCGTGACCATACGCTGTTCGTACTGCGTTTTTGACCATAAATTTATTATTAATTTATTAATAAATGTATAAATATATTTATGTCATATTATATTTTTTTAAATTATGTACCCGTTGACAAAGTGAGGTTAATGTGAGTGGTGACTCTTCTGTTTTTCTCTCCGTCACTTTCTTTTCTTTTGTGTTCTCTGTCCTTCCGTTTCGAAATCAACTTCTTCCTTTCGCTGATCGCCTCACCGCGCCGCGCCGTCCATCCGGACACCCGCCTTCTCCGCTTCCATATTCCACTTCCTGAGAAAGTTCTCGCTATCGATTCCCAGGTAAACAGAGCCACTTTTATCGCCCTTTTTTTGTTTTGACAATATTTCAGAGACTTACAGGTTTTTGCCCCGAAAGACTTCAGAGTCGCGGCCGGGTTTCTTCTTTCTTCTTTAGCTGACTTGTTTTCGAGAACGCTCTTCGGAATATTCGTCTACCACTCTAAAACATTTAACTTTTTCCGTAGTTTCTAAAACTATTTTACCTTCTTTTCGAAAATACATCCCGAGATAAAAACATGAAAATTGAACTTTATGACACCTCAGTCAATTTTCTTCAAAATCTAATTTATTTATATATTATTTTACACATAGAAATTGAACTATTAAATTATTCAAGTAAAAGTAGACAACTTGTCAATCCTAATTGATATTGTTTATCTCAAATTTGTTAGATATTTATCATTGTAAAAATATAGAATCCCGAGTTTGTGAAATATGAATTCGCAAAGAAGGCTAGATAAACGAAATTATATCTGATTGTTCTGTGTTGACTCTTTGTATTATAAATTAATAGATGTATGGAGAAAAACTTTATCATTTTGTATAGGAATGACTTGAATATTATGTTCCATTAAAATATTTAAATATATAGCGTTGTTAACTTTTATCTAACAATACAATGATCTGACTCTTTAACACACAAGTTCATTAATGCAGAGAAAAAACTTAAATGTTCCCATTTTCAATATGTTCCCATTTTGAAAGTTTGTTGCTTTTGTATTGTTCACAGAGAAATGATTTATTAAAATTCCATTTTAATGAGTTGATTTAAAGGGAAATGTGATTTATAAAAGTTTACACTATTTCAGGAACTAATTGAAATATTTAACGGTACAGTAATTACTTGGTTCGATATGTAATAAAAAATAGGAAATAAGTGCTATTTTGAGCTATTTAGTACATAATTGTACGCATATAATGTCCGAACTGTACACAGTAAATACAGCTAAATGCACAAACAATAAACACTTTAAAAATCTAATTTACGTATGTATCTACTAATTAATGAAAAAATGCAAATTTACATTGGGTTTCTTTGATAATACTTCTCTTCTCGTTCAAAGAGTTCAAACCATATTAAATAATAAACATATAAAATTGTTTGCTACAGTAATATAACATAAAATTATACAGTACGAACAAAAATCTTCAAAAATATGTATTCATATGCAACAAAAATCTTCAAAATATACATTTAAGCATTATAATAATCCATTCAAATTGTTGTAATAGGTAAAAATGTTAGAAATTTATCTCTGAAAGCCGTAGAAAGTCAGGAACATAATATGCAAAACATGCAAAATCCGAGCATCCATCTTCTATTTTAATTTAATTAAGATAATGTTGCCAAGTACTTACAATAAATTGCATTACTGTACGTCGTACCATTTTCGTGATACAGCGAAGATTTATTACGCAAAAGGAAGGAGCATTTTTTAAAATCTGTCTCTAGGGTTATTGCATAGAGTTTAATGCGGAAGATAATTCATACAATCTATACTTCAATATATAATTATGATTCTTAGGTGTTAACTATGTAATTTGATGATAAATATTTTGAAAACGATTGATCTTTGAATTATGTCATCATCTTTAATAATTATAGTGTATTATGATTTCTTTTTTGAAGTTTTTTCTTGTTTCTTAAATTTTTAGTGTTATGTAGCGTGTTTAGTGCCATGAGTTTCTGTTATGAATTGTAATTGGAAAGTCAAGTGGGGCACACTCCAGATTAGTTTAATTTTTCTATTTATCCACTTATATTCTATTTCCCAAACTTCGCACATATTATTCAACAGACAGGAGAGAGACCAATGCAGACATCCTGGTGAAGCGGGGTGAGTTATTTATAAATGGCATCACAGGCATATTGCCAGTTGTCTATAGTATCACCTTGACACTTTATTACAGTCCTGAAGATAAGCCTCTGATAGGACTTACCTTGTTCCTCATAGCACGCTTTCAGGAATAGTGCATTCCCGTGTTGAATGATAATACTCGCAGAAGGTTTGCATGTCTACATCGATGTAGCGGCGGCCACAACTTCAACAGATATTCCGAAACATTCATTAACATGAATTGCCACTACAGCCCTACATTATATCTCTAAGCCATTCCACAAAATACACTATTTCTGTATTTGATCGTGTGATGAGCAATTCACAATCTCGTACGTGCTCGATGAAGATGTTTGGAATCACAGTTTTCGATGTCAAGGACGCCGATGAGTAGGCAAGAATAAGAAATTTACATCAAGTATTCCGTGGTTTTGCAAGATCATTTTATATTTGCTTAGCTGAAAATAAACTCTGTTTATGGATGTACTTTTTATTGGTAGTAAAAGCATAGCCGTAAATACTTGTAAGGTAATACATGAAGAATGTTCTACGATGAGATCAAGCAACGTAAATTCCATATTGTTACATTTTCTTTAACGAATATTTTCATGATATGATGATTTTCTTTACTCAAAATTTTCTATGGAGGATATTAACAAAAAAATTTAATATACTTTTGGGAGATAAGTAATTTTATGACCTGTTTTGAGAATGATTAAATTTCAAATCAAATTGTGTAATGAGTTGCCACATTGTTATGCAAATATATGAAAATATTTAGTTTTTTTAATTATGTAAAACAGAGGGGAACATAACTCATTATAAAACCTTGTATGACCCTTGAGCACACGCGCGCGTTTCAACGAAAATAAACTATGGCGTGAAATTGCCCCATAAACAGATATTTCATATCATCGTATTTTCTATCTGACCGATTGTTTTTTTCTACTGATACGACGCCCATAAAACCGCAATGTGCATTTTAGTTTTATCTTTGTTTTGTCATAAACGACCTTTTTTTGTGTCTATTTTATAGCGAGTATAACAGTAGATAATAGTGTCGTGAAACAAAAGTATTCAACCTCAAACGTGTTATCGTTGCGGGGATTTATAAAAAATTGTGTTTGTAACTTGCTCATCCTCTTCTAAAATGTTTCTTTTGTTCATTTATAATTTACATTTATTTGTTTCTTTTGTGCCTTTTTGGCAGAATGAGGTTCAGGCCATGAGGTCTGCTCTTCCACCTAACCGTTGGAATTGGGAAGGAGATATGTTGGGTTGCCAGGGAACTTAGGATACCGAACCGGAAAATGGTCTGGAGTAGGTGAGGAAAACCCCACCTAGTTCGGCCGAGCAGGGTTGGAACCCTCGCTCTACCGCTCAGCCAATGGGATCGTGGAAGAGAAGACGCTACCACTACGCCACCGCTGTCGGCGGTGAAAGAAAAAAAATGTGAATGGCACTATAATTCAGTAATTTATTCAGTATAAGTTTGGCACTAAGGTAGCAGACTTGCTCCAATCCAGGAATGTCAACGGGATTACCTATTGGCAATTGAGCTTGGCGTGCTCTGGCAGTGCACGCCGTGCCCTACCTGTGCAGGCAGGCAACAGCCAGGGTTTGCCAGCACACTACCATGGTGGGAAGGAAGAGGTCGTTCGGGAAGGTTCAGAGGGAGTGGACCTTTGACTTTTTCTACGAGGAATACGGCGGTACCGCACAATGTTTATTATGTAGGAATCATTAGACAACGAAGAAAAGCAGTATTAAACATTTCTTAAAGAAAAAAACGTTAACTGGAGAGACGGGTGAAGAGTCACACAGGTGAGAGTCTCCACGGCAGATACGCGCAGCCGCCTTACTGAAAAATCATCAAGTTTCGGTTTTCGCGCGTAAAAGTTAATTATTATTTTTTATTCAGTACTTCCCAGAAACACTGGGGGAAGGGTGAGCAGAGAACTGTGCGATCGACTGACCGGGGCCAAACGCTATCTAGCGGCCAAAAGGGGCACTAGTCGGGGCGACGGAGCAGCTGGTGGAGAGCAGGCGCGGAGCGGTCGGTATACCGAAGGCTGCTCGGAAACTTCTCGGTTGGACAGGCTGATATCCACGCCTTCACCATAATGGCGCTCATCGTGGATGGTTCTATTTGTAGCGATAAAAGTCGAGCACCTTGTCTTAGGTTATCATGTTTTATTTAGAAAGATAAAGGTGGTATAAAGGGAGAGAGGAAGTAAAGTGAGAGTGAAAATTAGAAGAAGGATTGAAGGTTTGAATATTGTGAGAAGAGAAATTTCGTAAGTTTAAAACGTATAAACTGGTAGTTTGAGAATATCTGAGGGGTATTTTCGGCGTGCAGCAGGATTGATTCTGCGTTCCGGATGACGTGAATACTTTCTGAAAATATTGTCAGGGTAGGGGTCGTGGAATGCCTTCCGGATGTGTTTCCGGGCATGTTGGAAAATACATTTTGTTATAGGTTCCAAATTAGAGAGAGAACGGAGATAAAAGTTTGGAGTGAGCAACGGCGGTTGTACTGCCATCCACAGGAACCGGTTCTCGGTTATGTGAATTACATAACTTTAATTTAGGCCCAATTTCACCAAGTTCGTTTAATGTCTTAAACGATTTTTTCTGTGCAGTAAATCGTGATTATCAAAATGCGCGTTCCACCAACTTCGATTTACGCTTAAACGCTCGGGGACCCTTCGATTACCAGCAAAAATCGCGATTTTCGCCAGCACTGCAAGAAATATGGCGTCCATTTTCTTTCTTTGCTCGTGGCTCGGTTTATAGGTTATGTTCAGTGGCACGAGGGAGGCCCGCTACTGTCTATGGTGTCCATTGGTGGAGCTAGTGAGCAACATGATGAGTTTTCCTCTCGTCATTTATCTTCAAATTACCCATAATGCACTGTAAAACTACTACCAACCCAGAGAATTCTTCAGAAACATTGATCAACTTAATCGACGATTAGTTTCGCTTGGTGAAACGCATAAAATGTAATCGCGATTCCATTTACCTAATCACGTTTAAGGAAATCGCGATTATTCTACATTTGGTGAAATTGGACCTTAGTTGTTCTGCAGATTAATTTGCTTGTGAAAAGGTGCATGTAATAAGTTTGGTTGGTAGCTGTTACACTTTCATTTATTTCTTCTTCAATGTCATTTTTATTGTATACTATTCATCTTAACAACTACTATTGGCTACATGCGGCTCCCGTTGCAAACTCTCCTCCACGAGCTTAATACATAAAGCGCATAGTTAAAGCCTCAATTCTTATGTTATCGTTTAGATTACGTACTTTAAAATATTTTTCACGTTCTCTACATAATTTTGCTTCTACAATTTAATCACGTAGATTATACGTTCTATGGATTGTCCTCCTCACTTAACGTAATCGCACTCTGAGGAGATTATTAATGTGTCCTCCAGAGCAGAGGCCGCCAAAGTGGAGAAAATTTCGCTGGTCCCCAGAGAAATGTGGAATATACTTATTCATCACGTTAAGTTATGTTTTAAGATACATTGAAACATAATTCAGTTCAAACAATACGTGAAAAGGAGGAAGCTCTCGAATGCGATCCAGGATCGTGAGCGTTCTGTTTGACATGTCAATTCTTTTATTTCCTGGAAAGATTTGCTTAAAAGATTAAATTTATCTTCAACAATAGATAAAATTAATCAATATGGTATGGATAAGGAAACTGAACGCCTTTTAAGTTATTATTTCAAAGAATCGTAGATGTGATTCTGTTTTTGGCATGCAACAATCTTCCGCTTCGGGGCACAGGTGAGAAGATAGGGTCTCTTAATAATGGAAATTTTCTAGGCTTAATTGAATTATTAAGTAAATATGACTCTGTGTTGATGGATCATTTAACAGTTTTTGTTTATTTTATTATGATTTATTTATAAAGCTTTCATAATTTGGTTACAATTAATAGTTTCATTTTATTAACTAGATACATTTTATGTGTTCTTAGATCACAATTTTTTTAATAAATATATTTAACACTTAAAAGTCCTATTAGTGGTCCGCGGGATTTAAATTATGAATTTACTGGTCCGTGAGGTACAAAAGTTTGGCGACCGCTGCTCCAGAGTTATGCGAGCGAAGATTCATATCTTCTGATTATCAGTCAACTTTGTATTTCTGCTCTTGTAATTCATCAATGTTAACCATACTTTGCATTTTTATTGAAATAACCCTAAAGATGTATCGACTGTAATTTCATATTTCATCGATTGCTTTTTCCTATTTCCATGCCAAGACATCTCAACAGCCCAACAATTGTATAATTGTAAGAAGATGATGGCGCTACTTATGATACTGTTTACGGGGCAACCAAAGAGGGCACGGAGCTTAGCTAAATAAATAATAAGAAATGTAATTATTTTTCTTGGTCTATCCCTATCATGATCGTAAGTATGTTGTAAACGTAAGGAAATGATGAGCCATGCCGCATTACTATCCGTCCTGCGCCAACGGCACATGGCGCGATGGCGTGTTGGCGCAGTGCCACCTTGCCTTCGAGGGCAGCTCAGAGAAATATGGTGCCGTGTCATCCGAAGTGTGGCGTTTAGCATGCTGCTCGCGCTTTAAATTAAAAACTTCGTTAAACAATGCGAGCACTGGCTCTTCTCATGCTCTGCACATGCCGACATCTTCGTGACGCTGTCCCTGGGCTGATTTGTAGAGCTCCTTCCTTCAAAAATTACTCTCGGGATGAAAATTAATTTAATAAATCACGATAAAATTAATATTATAGAAAAGAATATATTTAATTTATTCAAAGTTTTCTTTCTCTATATTACAATATTCAAAATCCTTATACATTGATAATTTAATGTAACTATTTTCATAATTAAATGCATTAACTATTTACTCATAGCTAGTTATTGATAATAGTTAAAAAGTTAACTTTAATAGGCATAACCTCTGTAGAGGTTCCAAATAGAGAATGCAATGCATTATTTTTGTTGGAAACTTGAAATATTTTTCTAATTAAAAATTTAAAGAGTAAACGTTCAAATACGCTATTCGCTTATAATGATAATAATAAAAATAATAATGGAGTAATGTAATTTCGTTTTTCAATTTTAATGGTTCCGATTTATTTTTGGAATAGTAAACAGCAAATGCTCGTATGTGATAAACAAATTCTTTTGGAAATATTAAACCCGGCTTTGATCGGAAGTGATGGAATGATCCCTTGCTTGTTTTCAGAGAGTAAATAAGTTTATTGTCTTCCAGATGGTCATACACTGTTTGTAATTGATTTTTTGACAAATTTTATTTTTATTACCATAAACGCAATCGAACAGTTGTATTTGATAATATTCGGAATAATACATTATTTTATAATCAATTCATGACTCGCTGACTGACAGCAAGAAATTTTCAGTTAGAAAAATGTGTTTTAAGTTCAAACGACAAAATGACAATGAAAAGCTAATAAACAATCTACTTCGTGAGATGCGTTAAAAAAAAACAATAAAGAAGAGCAACAGTTGTTACTGAAAAATTCAAATTTTGAGTAAGGGTGGAAGTGCAGTTTTGAAAAACAAAAACAAAAATCACTTGAATTTTTCATATTCAAAGATAAATTCATGATTAATTTTTTTCGTAAAATGTATATAATGGCATAGCATCAAGAAGTACTATTCCAAATATTTTTTTCTTCTATAAATGAAAACTCTTTCATTTCTCGCTAATTTTTTCCTGGTTTAAAGAGTATGATAGATTTTACAAATTAAAGCGTATTATTTTGCCATATGTGGTAAGACGTGAATGGAGTATGAATTAAAAATGTTGATTTGACGCGTCGTCACCTTTTATTTTGATTGCTCTAGATACAGAGTATAAAAATAGCACATAACGTAAATACATGTTCATAAAATCGTGAATATTGATACAATTTACAAAATACTAATAATATTTAATATATGAATTTGAATAAGAAAAACATTTCAATTACAGAAAATATGAGGGGAGGATAGATACGATATAAGTAAAATTATTTGCAAACAACGAAATCTAATTTTGTGTGTATCCTGGTCAGCAATCTGCCTCACTTAACGGTGGTGTCAGCGCACGGTTTTCGTGGCAATGAATTTGATGTAACTTGGAGAGAAATACACGAGACAGGAATTTGTTGATTGTACTGATATTTAAAGATATCGGAAAATAAATGCAAAAATTGCAAAAACGTCGTGTTGCAATTGTTTAATTTAATTTTTTGTCAGTAACTCGATTAATAAGTCTTTTAACATCTTAGTGCTGAATACGAATAATAATAACTTGTACATGTAAATTTACAAACATATTTGCGTTAAATTACAAACATATTGACATTATATATGTATTATAACTCGCAGCTAACTTTTTATCTTATCTAGGAACTTATGCAAAATCTTTTTGAATCCGCCTCTGCCTTAGGGCCCTTGATCGGAATTGATGGAATGGTCCCTTGCTTGCTTCCGGAGAGTAAATTAGTTTATTGTCCTCCACGTGGACAATACGCAGTTTGTACTGTTTTTTGACAATACATTTATTAATGTATTATTTAATCTAATTGGCTCCTTACTGTATAATTGAGGACTCATTAATATAATCTTAAAAATAATTAGGGAATAAATTTTGCTCACGACTCCAAAATTCCATTACTCACGAAAGAAAATGTTTCGTTTTACCTCGAACTAAGTCCAAATTCACCCGCAATTTTACAGAAAATTCCTTGATATTAAAATTCTGGAGGAATACTCTACATAACCCCTAGATTAGCTGAGCCGTGTAGAAAATTAGGAAAAAGTGATAATTTTTATATTTTAGTATAAATTCACCACACACTTTGTGCTTTACAAATAATAGTTGATGTGTTTGAGAATACAAAAGTATGGATAATTGTTTAACAAAAAGCAACATAATTAGAAAGATTATTTTGAAAGCTTATAAATTAAATTAAAACGAGAATGTACTATTTAAAGGCTAATGCTGTATCTGTATGTTCAGACGAAAACGTGTCTATGAATTACACGAGTAATTTTAGATTAAATCGATTTTGATTTATTGCTTTGTCTGCTCATCCTAATTTCTCTTTACACTTATCTCGTCTGCCGTAATCGCGTCGCTGACGAGTGGGCGATCACGTTAATGAGAGTGATTATAAGAGTCACAGTGTCATGTTAATGTAGCGACGTATATTACAGTACGTCATTTAAATTTGCTTCGTTCATTAATATTTATTAACTAGTGAACAGATTGTTATAGTGCTCTAAATACTGATTAATTTCTTTTTTTTCCATAAATTTCGTTTTTATACTTTTTATTTATAATAGTTTATTTCTAACTGTACGCAACCTTGGCACGCTTATCTCTGTAGCCCCATTATATGCTATGTCTTCAATTATTTATCAGTAGAAAAGTTTCAAAGTGACAAAATTGTGAACGCAAAGTTATTTTTAAAAAAATGATATTTATATTACAAATTTTTATTTCCTTATACTTTAGAGTTAGGAGCAAGTGGTACTTTTCCCCCTATTCTATTAAAGTTTCATAATATCTATAATTTCTGAAAGTGCTAAGATCAATCTCATTTTCATTGTGATATGTGCCGCTTATTCTTTACAAAGCTACCTCCAATGCTCTTTATGCTCTTCTTAAGACAAATAAGGAATTATAGACTGTAGATCATTCTTATTTTCGGTCGTAATTGAATTGACTAATGAGTTGAGTAGGAACATTGTAGAATGTATGTCTTTCACACTCCTTTCTTCAGAACCCGAATCTCACGACCAGTCTCAAGCTAACTTTATGATTCTTTCACATCTGCACATCCCACGTTTTCAGTACTTCACACCTTTCACTTCAAATCCATTGAATGCATAACAAATGAATGGCCTATTGCAACTCTCTTATGTAACTGGACACTGCTGCCATTTTCTTAAGGTATTGAAAATTATTTATAGTCTTCTGTGAAATTTGTCCTGAAGATATGTAATTCACCATGTTTTTTGCGCCTTTCTAGTGAGGTATCTAATTTCTCAAATTTTGGCTCTTAGCATTTTTCTACTTATAAGTATCTAATTGCAAATGAATTTTAAACTTCTTTTGTGAATATTTATTTATTTAATGTCTTGTGGCGAACCAGACTATGAAGCCAGCTCTTTCATTTGACATGAATTGTTCGAGGTATGTGGGAAGGATAGATGTTGGGTTACCGGGGAACCTAAGGTACCTAACCGACATTTGTCTGGAGCTGTTGAGAGATACCTCTGCTGAAAATCTCTCCTAATCGGCCGCGCAGGGCTAACTGCTCTACCAATCAGGTGTATTGTGGATGCGAAGACCACCGCTGTCGGTAAAAATCTTCTGAATGGTCAAACTCGGACCGAATATAACTCTTTAAATAACCTTTCGATTAAAAAATATATCGTACATTATTCTAGACAGGTAGACGGAACTCATTCTAACTGAATAACAATTATATGTTACTTATATATTTATTGAAGCTTGTACTGTTATGACTCCACTACCGTTTCCTTTGACTAAATTTTAGAGATTTTAGTAACAAACTCCTCTGTTAGTGAAAGAATAAAGAATATTTTAATAATATAAACAATGTTTTAAAAATATTGAAATGTTAAGATGCATAAATAATTTCTCGTCAATAATATATCTGGAGCTCAAAATAATATGTAAATTAATGTAATGTTTTTGCAGCTTTATAAATACCTCAAACGAATTCGTAATTATTTCACTTTCTGTCTAATAATTACTTTATAAAATCAACCATACAATGTTCGGTCTGTTTCAAGATGAGGAAAACAGACAAATTCTACAACGACCTCTCGTTCAAGGTACTCACATTTGGTTCTCTTTGAAGCTTATTATTATTTTGACAAATTATAACACAATATTGTTCCACTTATGACTACTATTCACTCGACAGCGAAAAACGGGTTAACAAAATTCTCTGACCCAATAGATTTACTCTTACTGTAGCCTATGGACAATATTTACAACGGACAATCTTGACAATACAACGAATGACTACAGACTTCCACTTCCTTATCTTCTATAACGACAGCTATTATAAGATTCCCCTATTTTGCACTGTATTTCCGTTCGAGGAATTAAATAATAATTAGCCCGTTATAATTATTCTCCCTCTGAGCTATAGTTTACAGAAATGTGTATCACAGCACTAACATAATTTCTCTAATTAGTTTTGTGCATTTCTTTTTTGTTATATCGTTTTTCATGTATTCCCGTTTATGCAATTTATGTTAATTCTTTTATATTTTGTGACAGTAATGTTTGCACTATCTAGAAAGGATACAATATGATAAAAAATAAAATATGGAAAAAAATAAATTCTGAGAATAAGATAAAATAATTCTAAAAAACCTAATGTAGAATTGTTCTCAAATCTTCCTTCGAAAGCTATTTGGCTAGTCAAGGACAAGTTACTAATTTGAAAACGTCCTGGATAATAAAATCGTTGATGAGCAAAACAAGTTTTTTACTGGCAGCGGTAAAGTCAGTCCACCCGTAGTTCTCTTTACTCTCTTTGCAAAAACAAAACAGAAAACGGTGAAATCTCACGACGAAAACAAGACGAACTAGAAAGAAAAGAAATAATCGGACATTATTGCTGAGAAATTGATACAGCGGATTGTTTTTCAGTAGCGAACCATATTTTCACATATTTTCTCCCTCGTAGCCCACCAAGTATATTGTTTCACTTTAAAGGTGTATTTACGTTGCATGAGGATCTCGCCATACGGACGTGGAGTGGCGCAAACAGCCATTGAAACACTTGAGATGTTCTTGAAAACTTCGGATGTACGGAATAGAAAGGAGGAACTCTTCAATCATGAGGACAAAAATAAGATTCTTACATTTATCGATAGAAGGAGAACCGTTTTTCCTCTTGTTCCAATGCATATGATACGTCGGGGATATTAACATGTGCTTGGAAGACGTTGAATAAACTCAGAACGGGATACACGAATAGTGACGTATGTGAGTGTGGGATGGTACACCATCACATGCTGGTATGCGAGGGACTTGATGAACCTCGAACAGAGTCAGATTTGTATAATCTGTAGTTCGATAATAATTTGTACATGTAAATTTTTTGCGTTAATTTACAAACATATTGACATTCTATTAGAATTATAACTCGCAGCTAACTTTTCATCTTATCTAGGAATTTTTGCTGAAATTTATGAATCCGCCTCTGCCTTAGGGTCCTTGATGAGAGTTGATGGGATGGTCCCTTGCTTGCTTCCGGAGAGTAAATTAGTTTATTGCCCTCCACGTGGTCATACGCAGTTTGTACTGTTTTTTGACAATAAATTTATTATTATTATTATTATTATTATTATGCGGGAGATGGTACGTTGATTAACGTTGCTAATTATTGGACAACGCGGGTTCTTTGAATGTGTAATTAGTTTGTTTAATATTTTAATGTTGTTGAGTGCTTCAAGTTTTGTATTTAGACAAAATTCAGTGACATATTTGTGGTTTTCACCAGGACTCGTTTGTATTCCTTTCTTTTTTTATTCATTCTTATAAAAAATGTTTGCATTAAAATATATGAGCTTTATTGTGTTGAAAAATATAGTTTATTCCGAATACTACTTACGTCTACGAGAAAACATTGAATGTTAATATTGTACAAATATGATTTTACTTTTATATTTCAATATCAATTGAACGAATGTAAACCAAGTTTAATGATCTTAACCTTTAAATGAACAAAATACATGATTTTTATAACACACACCATTCCATTTTATTAGCATGTTAGAAAACATTATAAATTTGTTTATGCAGTGAAATACTGCATTTAATAATTCTCCATCAAACAATGTATCAAGCTTCCTTGAAACAACTTTTCACAATACTTGATTATTTTATCTCTGAAAATATTCAAGCAGCGTTAAAAAACTTTAAATTTTCATTTAGTTTGAGGATATTGTTCTTGTCAACCAAAAATTCTTGTAAAGGTTCTTCGGACGAACTGTTGAATATCATTGACCAAAAAATTAAACTTTAATATTGAGAATAGTTGTGTGATTTATTATTGAATAAAACAATTTCGTCATTTTCAGACTAATATTAAAAAATTAAACTATTATTGAAAATCACTCGAAGAAAATTTTACTTACTATTGAATTTAAAAAAGTTCACTGCAGTAACGCGGAGAATGTGGAGAGAGTCTATTGAAATAAATTGAGAGCCTGCGAAATACTCAGTTTATTCAGATCAACGACATATATTTTAAATTCAAAATGGACAGGATAATAGAAGCCAGCCAAAAGAATGGGTCAGGGAGTTCTAGTTTCGTGTCATTTTTTTCATCACGATGTTTTTTTACTGTACATGTATCTTATAATAAACGTATCACAAATGTATTTTAAACCCAAGACATAACATAAAGGCAAGGCTCTATAAAGGGAAGTATTTGCATCCACATTTGTTAATTTCCCTTTACAGAGATAGAATACGAACACATGTATTAACAGGTTATTTTTCATTTCTCTTTGTTTGAGAATTGAAACTTAATATTATATCCAACATGGGTACTTCATTCTAAAGTGAAAGAAAATACTCAAGTATTTAATTTTATTATCAAGAAACAAGGTTTGGAAAATATTTGAAGTGTTGTATCGTATCAATGTGATCCAATTGTGAATGCACATCAACTTAGAACTGATTATTCAAAATATATTTACCTAGATGAACATTGAATCGTGTTGCATTTTAATATCAATCGAAGGTTTTTTACTTACACGAATAAATCATAAATTTATTTATGTTGTGTAAATATTCCTTTTCTGCGCTGTTTTTGCACCTTTACCAAGCACATCATACTCCCAGGTCCTACTTAAAGCAGTCCCAATATAACTGGCATCCAGGCCGCTATTGTTGCCAGCACACTAACAGTTACTAACAGATTCACATCGATGAAACCGCTTGGTTTGTTTCACGCGCAGCAGCGCACTTCGATGGCGAATGCTACAACAGCTACTGCGCAAGGATGCCCACTCGCGCAGCAGAAGAATGCAAAGCTTCGGACACAGATCCAAGTAGTATAGATTCCAAGTCGCGGACATAACCACACTACTAATCCCCTATAAATCAGTGTGCACGAAAGAACAATTCTCATAAATGATGGCGTAAATTATCATACATGTTGTCATTGAGATCCGTCAAAATAAGGTAATGATTTCTAAAATCACTACAAGGCTGAAAATAGAATTTGGAATTGGTATTGTTTGATTCAGATAATAATATATTTTTCTGCAGGTATAGATGTCTTTGAACGGATCACATTCCTTTGAATAACATAACTCTTCCGAATAAAAAAATACGTTCATTTTTCGTCAGAAACTTTGACATATGTGTCACACATTCTGGCACAGTCTCCAGTCTTCTTTTCACGTGATGTACCGATGTCTTAAAATAAGAACGCTGCCGATAAATTGCATAAACACAGGCAACGTCACATATATGCAAGGCACCGTAGCACTCCATCATATTAACTATCACCAGGAAAACCATACTGTAAATTGAAAAATAACAGGTAGGTTCCGAAAACAGACATGGACACTGCAATACAAACGTTGATGAACAATGTTCGTCTATACGTCTCCGACCTATTCCTCAGTCCCTGATCCACATTCGATAAAATGCGAATCCAAGCCAAAATTTTTTTCCGGTATGACGCTGGACGAATCTACTATAACAAAGGAAAAATATTAAACACAAACAATGTGCATGGAAAAGCGCAAAATGCAACTAAACTAGTTGACTTTCCAATATGATTGATCCGCCACGTTTTTGAAATTTCTGTAAAGCGATGGAAAGCACTAAAGTAGAACCACAGTGAAACTGCTATCAATGAAATACCTATCTTCACTCTGTCCCAAGAACCTCGAAGTAGTCAATTCAGCTGGAGCAAACCCCAATAAAAATCCAATACAATGGGCTAATAGATAAAATACATTCATTCATTTTTCATTTCCAAATACATTTTGTTCGTTATTTGTGTTCATGTTTCTTGTTCTTCAAGAGAGGTCTGTTGTAAAAGTAAAATTAAAAAAAATTGTTTCGATAAAATATTCTAATCATGAAATTAATATTTCATCGTACAATAATGTGATGAGCGGAATAAAAATAGATTAAAATGGATGTGTTTTGTTATCGTTGTAATAATTGAAAGAGACGTCTAACATGTCATTACATTGCATAACAATCCTTTTCTAAATTATATTTCTATAGAAAGTAATTTGCGAATATATATCAAATTGGTTTTAAAAGTACATATTTATTTAACACGCTCACCTCATTTTTGATAAGATATTTTAACATATGTTGATCAAATTGTGTATGTAGTTCTAATTATGTTATGTAGTTTGCTTTTGATGTTCAATCGTAGTTTACCAAAGTGAATCAGAAGACAGTTCAAAACACTTGTTTAAGTGTCCTTTTAAAAATACGTCTGTTGTAATCACTTGGTGAATTAGCAGCACATATCTGCACCAAATCTTACGACTATCGGTCAGTTAACCGAAGCGAGTCAGGTGCCGTAACCTGTACACGAATTCGATCAATTCGTTATCGTTAAATCCTTGGTTTATCGATTTTATGGACATTTTTTCAAAATGTTATTTCGCACCAAGATGTTTAAATACAGACTTCTCGTACTTTGTCGAAAGATACTATCGATATAAAATTGGTAAAAATGTTATCTCATTATGGACAGTGAACACTTCCCTAGATTTGTTTCCTCCGTAAGTTCCTCATTTTGCGTCCTGAATCTTGTGAGGTGATTTATTAAAAAAAGATATGAGTTATGTTTCGTTTCTGTTTTCTCATTCTTTTGTTACACTATGTTGTTTTGTTCTTCTTGAAACAAACAAACAGTGATAAAGTGTAAGCATCAAAACAAATTACGAATCGTATAAATTATGTAACATTGTTAGCTCTTTTTGTACCATTTAATCAGTGGATAATGAAATATGAAGACCAGCATGATGGATAGGCTACTTATAAAGTACATCACTCACACACCAATCTAATATAATCAAAAGTTAATTTTTAAGGAAGGATAATTCAGAAAAGAGCTCGTCGTTTCAAGAAAAGACATGCCACACTTCACACCTCACAACAACATAAGCAGATCAATATTCATCGATTTTAATATAACTTACTACATTATTTTACAACGAAAATTGAATAATGTTCGTGAGAGAATGTCAGTTCGAAATATTTTTTAAGAACAAAACCTTTGTTTTACTAGTGAAACAGATTGCGCTTAAAGACATGGCTTCAAGTACTGAACAAGTGCAATTATTGAACAATGAAATTGTGAAACAGTTTATTTTGTCAATTAGCCCAGTGTATTGGATCTGTCGTTTTTTTGGGTTTGCTCCAGCTGAATTGTCAACTTTGTCAAGAAACTCCCGACAAAAAGTGGTGCGATATTTCATAGATGTCAGTTTTACCGTAATTTTAATTTTTCTCTACTTTGGTGCTTTCTTTCGTCTTGAACAAATTTTTAAATCTTCTCCGACCATGGATTCTGGAAAATATCCCTCTTCAATTGTATATTATTACTTTCCATACGCACTGTATACGTTTAATATTCTTCCTATGATATATTTAATAAATCCAAAGTCGTACCGCCGAAATATTCTTTCTTGGAGTCGTATATTATCAAACATAGATACACAACTGTTGAATGATATTCCTGGAATTTACAGACGGACATTCTTCACAAACTTGTCTCTTGTACTCTTTGTGTGTATTTGCGGTGCCTTCTTGATCTATATGAATTTAGTTTATGCTTTCCCTGGTGAAAATAGTTATCATGTACTGATACGATGCATTGCTTACATGGGTATGGTGTCCGTATATATACAATTTGTTGGAAGCGTACTTATTTTGAGACATCGATACGGCAAGTTGAATACAAGAATTAAAACTGTGCTAGGTTATGTGACATGTTCGTCAAAGTTTCGGTTGAAAAAGGATCAAGTTTGTTATTCCAAGGATTCATATTACTCAAAGAAATATAATCCAGTCAGTGACATCTATAGGTGCAGGAAAATATATTACTATCTGACAGAAACAATATCAATAGTAAATTCAATTTTTAGCGTCATAGTGGTTGCAGAAATGTTGTCATTCTTTTGGGAAATCTTACTGACAACTTACTTGATAATTGTCGGCATCTCACATGATAATTGTTCCGAGTTACGAATTGATGCACAGCTTCAATACAGTGCGATTGTATCAGTGGTTGTAGTATTGTTGGAATCCCTTCTACTGGGGTGTGTTTGCCAAGCGACGCATTCTTCTGCTGCGCGAGTGGGCACCCTTGCGCAGCAGCTGTTGTTGCATCTGCCACCCAAAAGCGCTGCTGCGCGCGAGGCAAAGCTGTTGCGTGCCCATGCCACGCGCTGTCCGGCGCGGATATCATGCGGTTTCCGCATTGTGGATCTGTCCACGACAGTCGTTGTATTGACCACTGCGGCAAACTGGATACCAGTTCTAATAGAACTAGTTTGAGTGGATCTTGGAAGGAGAGTAATCAAATTCGCAAATCTGTGTTATTGAAGCTAGTTTTGAGAATTTAATGTTTTTATTTCTTCAAATTCAATAAGTAATCTTTCTCGTTCGTATGTATGTAATACGTAAAAGTATTTTTAAACAAACTTTTATTAATAAACTAAATAGCATAAGAGTCCGGGTGATACTCCTTTGTATAAAGATCCTTTGAGGAACGATTATAATTATAAGATAGGAAATTCCTCCGCGAAAATGTAAAGGTTATGCAATTCGATATACTAATTTGTATGAAGAGATGGATTGCATTTCAGAGTATAGTCCACCTCCATTATCTCGGAATAAAATTGTAATTAAAAAAACAGAACTAGTTTTCATTGGAGTTAGCCATAATACCACATTGTCATGGGGTTCATATATATAATATGTGTGTGTGTGTGCCAAATTTCAGCTCAATTAGTAGGGGGAACTGGTTTAAAATTCAGTAGCAAGATTTGACACAAAATACTAAGAAACTAACCAACAGATGATGTAAAATAAAATATTGTAAGAAAGTGACTTTGTCTCTGTACTGTAAATTGCTAATAAGTTTTTATTGTTAAACGTAGTATTAGTGGGGTTGATGACGTTTACCTGTTATTTGACCCTGTACTTACATCCCAGCTTTCTCTCGTGTGGAACTTGCCAATTGCACAGTCCGCACTCACAACATAGACACGTACGTTCTATTGTTATACCCTAATAGCATACAAAAGAAAGCATTAAGAAACAGACACAGGATCAAACATAACCTAATGTGTCTCAGTGAACACTAGAAAAGTGTAAATAGTTTCAAAAGCTACAGCAAAAACATCAGTATAACTGACTAAGAAGACGAGTATTAAGGTATTATATCCCCGTTTACTGAAGTCAAGTTGCCAAATATTCACGAAACTTGGAAATATTCACCCAAGCAGTTCTAATTAATTAATACCTCACTCTATTATTTTTCAGTGTTGGACTACGACCATTTACTTGAAAATAAATTCAGATCGTCTTTTGATTCTTTGAAAAGGTACGCTTTGTCTTCAGTCACGTGGAGTGACTGCCATTTCCGTTGGAACAGTATTTTCCACAGTTTTTTTGGTGAATTATTCTTGTAAATGCTCCGTGAAGTATGAAAATTTTCACTTCATCGCGTTCCTATTTCCATTTGCTATGTTTTGGTAGTTCTTTCGGTATGTTAAACCGGTACGTGATCCCGCCAAGTTCCTGGATATAGACCCATGGTAAGTTAAAGTTTAATAACTTCACATTTTCCGGGGTAAGGGTATGAAAATTAATCGCCATTGGATAGAGTATGGTTCGTACTATCATTTGAAACCCTTTTGGGGCTGATCAAGTCTAGTTGCTCTGACATATATAATACCTTCATGGAGAGACGGAAATGATGTGACGAAATTTATGATCGTTTAACTTTTAGTATAACGAGGGGATAGATCAAAGGATCATAATGCGCACTCAGTGCTGATATCAGAGAAAATAGTATAAAAGGGAAAGAAATATGAGGTTTTCTTTCTCATTTTATCGTGTCACGACATATGCCACACTTCCTGTCATTGATAGAATAACAAAATTAAAATATTGTAAAAAAAATAAGAACAGTGTATGTTCACATAAAATGTGTTAATTTTGATTCACAATGAGACCTATGACGATGCAAATGTGTCCCGTTGAAATTTTCCTCATCTCAATTCAAAGTAAAGGATAAAATAAATTTATAAAAGAAAATTAGTTTATTTCCAGCCATAATTGGTTCATGCTCAGCTTGTAAGTGCCTTGCTAAGCTTGTTTTTGACAGTAAATGTATTATATTTATAACACATTTGACAGTTTATCATTAGTTTACTGCTGTCATTTTCCCTCGTGTCACACTAATTTCACGTCTCTGAAAGTTGCTTTGATCGATACTACTTTCATACATTTTGTTTCCATTGAAAAATCATAAATCATCACTTCTTTTTAGATGTTTGGAAACTTACTAATGTAACGTTGTTTCTGTTGGGTTTTAGACGACCAACTAAACAGAAACATGAAAGAAAATAATAGAAATAAAATCTTGGAAAGAGAGTATGAATTTCAAGCTTTTCATTTTATCCATCACTCCATTATACTGGCTTTCCCCATTTCTTTGGATTTGTACTATTGCATTTGGCAAATCTCTATCAAGAAGCTCCTCGTCCAAGCAAATTAAGATTTCTAGTAGATATTAATTTTTCGGCAATTCTCATTGTAATGTATATCAGTTCACTTTCACGTCTTGTATACATTCTTAAATTATACAACCATAATACGTTTATGGAAGTAACGGTGCGTATTCATGTATTCTACATCTTTCCGTATGTTTTGTATATTATCAATTTATGGTGTTTATTACCATTGATGGCTCCGGAGTCTTTGAAACGGAAAGTTTTACTTTTATTTTGCATGCTGTCAGATGTTGATCATATTCTTCTGAAAGACGCTTCCACAACATATAGAAATACACGACAGCTAACTATTCTTAGCATAGTGTCCTTCTGTTTGTTTACTTTCGTAATCCTAAATTTTAGTATTTCAACATCATTTCCCTTGGAAAGTAAATACGACGCACTTCTGCAATGCATTGCTTACATGGGTCCTAAAGCACTAAATTGGAAATTTATTTGTGTTCATATAATTTTGAGACATAGGTCCATCATATTGAATAATATATTGCAATCTATTCTACAATGCATGTCAAAATATAATTTGAAACTAAAGTGTTGTACCACCTGGGACTTATCGTGTTCAAAGTATTATGATGAACTCACCCACGAACTATATTGCCTCAGAAAAATCCATCATCATTTGACAGAATATGTCTCTATCATTAGTTCGTTGTGGAGAACTATATTAAATTTCCAAGTTGTGGGTGTCTCCTGTCGCATCATCGTGGTATGTTGCATGATCATTTTTGTAATTCAGTCTGGTGAATGTACCTTGTTTCAGCGATCTCTGGACTTAGCTGTTTGTAACAGGTGCAACTGTATCTGTAACATCGCGTTTGGATGCATCTGCCAAGCGATGCCTTCAGCTGCTGCGCGAGTGGGCATTCTGGAGCAGCAGTTGTTGCTATCGCTGCCACCGAAAAGTGGTGCTGCGCGCGAAGTTAAGTTCCTGCGCATCCGTGCCATGTCCGACGCACATTTCCACTGGATTCTTTACCATTGACTTGGCTCTGACGATCACTTTGTTGGATTCCGCAGGAGCTTGGCTTTCCGTTATATTTGGAATACTTTGAGTGACTTCTGGTGTGTTATTATTTCGTTACGGAGAATGTTTCGTGGAGAACAGAACTGTCCAACCATAAGACAACGTGTGCCTGTCCCGAGCATGCACAGTGCTAGCCTATCATATTCAAGACATTTTTCGGAGTGGACGTATTAGGATGTCGCTTCACGCCTTCAAGTCAGTCAAACATATTACATAAATCTGTGGGGCATCTTTAACTTCCCTCCGAATAAATGTCTTGCGTTTCATTGGCAGACCACCTCGATGCGCAATGGCACACATTGTCCTATTCCACTATGCTGTCCCACTGGTGACAATCTTTTCACGGCCCACGGGTTATAGTACATTTTATATCAAATTGGGCACAATTTGATGTCACAAATCTATCTTGTCAGAATTTGAATTTGACGTGGCGTGCCAAGAGAGAGAAAATTGTGTTCTGAATTACTCCATCATTCATTGCAATACAAAAATATTTTATTACAATACTAATTACTAAAATATTTTTTAAAAACAAAGAAATATACTATTTAATTTTTCAAACTTGAAATAATTTAAATTTGTTCATAAAAATAAAAATGTCACGTGGCAAATTTAATATGAACTATTTGTTTTATTCATAGGGCAACATTTTTCCATGCATAGAAAGTGTGTAAAAATGACCCGTAAGCTAAGATAAGTTGGGCAATTGCTGTAGAATATTATGGTTTAGCTATGTTTTGCAAATAGAGACATTGTGAAACGATGAAGACTGAACTGATTAAGTAACATGAATTGATTATGACATTGGTTAGAAGATGTTTGTGATAAGATTTCCGGAGGTGTCAGCTGGAAAATGCACTTGATGGCAGTAGGAATTTGTTTTTCATTTATTTGTTTAAAGTCGTGTCCCCATCTTCATACATTCTGCGACATTGTATCTTGGTTCTTCTTTTATCTTCAATTACTTTTCATTCCGTTTTTTATCTCTTTTATTCCTTCCACATATTATTTGAAAATTTCTAATCGTCTTTCCGTTTTAATCATTTCTGATCCGAGCGTACTCACCACTGTTTCATTTTTTATTTTTCTGAGATCTTGCTCTCACTTCCCCATATTACGAACATTCCCAAAATACATGTTCGCGTGTTTCCGAATTTTGTCCGCAATCACATCTACGAGGTTAAATCTTTTAAAATATCTCTTGAAGTTTCTATGGTTCGTTAAAAATTCTGCAACTCCTGCGCTCGGGCTGAGCCACTTCCTATGTCTTTCTGCATAATTCACCTTTGGTATTAATTGGTACAAATCTCTGCATTTAGATGGCAGTAGGATATGGTATTATTAGCCATCTGTCACGACGTAGAGCTACTGGGTGCAATACGGAGTTATTATCTATTCTTGTAATGAGGGGTGGATCGCCTCCGTTCTCATTCTTGTTAATCTGCTCATGAGTGGCTTTTCAGTGCTTTGATGTAACAAGGTTTCGCATTGTGAATGATTTGGATTGGGTTACTCTTTAAATAACTTTGGTAAAAAATCTTTATACCATGGTATTTTTTCGCTTCGTGAGACACAGACCATAAGGATTGCTCTTTTGTCGTACCATTGAAATAATTTTATATTCCGTTCACAATTTTTAAAAGAGTAAGAAAGAAAGGGAACATTAACATTTATGAATGGGACGTAAACCTAGGGACCATTCCGATGTGATACCTTAAGCGACTGAGTAAAACCCAGCAAAATTCCAATTAGGATGGTGCCATTTTGCCAAACGTGAATTAAAACAAGATAACATTATTATGGAATTACAAATTAACAAATAATTAAATTATTTTTACGTGAACCAATAATTACACAAATTAAGGATTATTAACTAACTATCATTGTAACATTTTGTGAATTAATATATTTTGCTAACTTAATGAAGGCAAAGATACAGAAGAAGTTATTGTCGAGCTTTGTCGAGCAGGTGGAAACTTTTATCATGAACGCAAAAACATATCGGGTTACCCAAATAGTTATTGTCGATTATTAGTCTGAATAAAAATCTTTAAGATATTTTTACTTTCTAATTTTTTTCTTCACTTTTTGTTACTGTGTCCTCGACACTCGCCAGGATATTTTAATTTTTTTTCCAAAATTTTGGATAAGAATATTCATATGGTTAATTTTTTTTACGAAATGATCATGGCCACATTTCGGTAAATATGAAATTTATATTATATTTTCTTTAAACACAAAAACACCGGAACGAGTGAAGATGTTACCGGATTGTTCATTATCATTAGAAACATTCATTAATATTGCTACTTTGAAAATGGACGTCAGATGCCATCCACGCGATGTTTATTAAGGTACTTTTTATTTAACAAAATAAAATTTACATAAAATTTTCACTTTGAAAGGGGATGACGAGTGTCATCCGCGTGCCCTCTCACAAGAGATCGTTAAACGCGACCATTGCAAGGTTGAAAGCTGTGTATAATCATATGAAGGGCAAAAAGCACATGTAACACTCCGGAAGAAATCAAATGACATCTTATCAGTTTTTGTCCAAGTACTCAGCGTACAGCCGGGAAAACACGGTGACCAGAATACCAACCCAGCCATGATTTTGTAAGGATAAAATTATAATATTAAGAACAAATAATAAGGAATAATATAAGATTGGTATTGTCTTGTAATCAATTACGATAAAAATACTGGAATAATAGCGTGATACGTAAATACAAAATATATAAAAATATGATGTAAATTCATTATTATACCAAATATTATTACACATTAATATAAAAAAATTAATTTGATAAGAAATGGGATGTTTAAAAATATGATGTAAATTCATTATTATACCAAATATTATTACACATTAATATAAAAAAATTAATTTAATAAGAAATGGGATGTTATATTACGCTTTTTTCTCTCCTTAAATTCAGTAACTGAGCCCTACGTCCCCTTGTTAACTCAGAATATAATATGATACGCTAAACGTTCACAATTTCAAAATTATATAAATCATAATAAATTGTCGTGTAAATAATTATTTTCATAACTACTTAATTATTGGTACACACGTTTGGTATGTACATTAACGATATTGTCAAAGGAATCATTGATGAACCAATTGGTTCTTGAATTAAGGAAACGCAATAAATGTTTAAGAGGCTAATCAATAAAACAGAAATATTATAAAAAACAATGTGTGCGAATTGAACTTCTTATTTGTATACTTTCATGTGTTAAAATAACATTATTTCTCTGTACTTATAAACGTCTCCCAGTGGTCTGTTAACGAATAAGCCACAAAACAATTTTTGCAAGAAATGTTTTACAAGAGTCGAGAAAATATTGATGTAAAATTATTTGTGAAGTTGAGTAAAAATATTTCAATGTGTACTCCAAAATACGACATTTTTGAATATTTACTCATGTTGATGTCATTGTGTGAGATAGTACGATTATTTAAGTTTTTACCTGACATGTTTGCAACTCATGCATGATTCACTGTCTCCTTGTGTTACTCTAAAAAAAGACTCTTCCTGTCGATGATGATTTGATGTGTTATTTAGTGGTTTCTCTATGTGACTTGAGTTAAGGTTGCATAACTGACATGTTGCAATAATGCGGCAGGGATGGTACATAATAAACATTAATTTGTGTACTAGTGTACACAGCGGAAGAATCTACTCCGATCCATGGGTCAATACATAAAATAGTATTATCATTAAGTATTATATTTTATTTTTTATTTAGGGTCAGAAACTAATATTATTTCTTTCACAACGTTTTAACATTTTTATGAAAATTTAATTTGCATTTTCGAAACCTAATTGTACTTGTACCCTTTTTAAAGGGGTTTCTTGACGTCCCAGACCTTCCATATTTCTGTCCTGTTGATAACACTGACTCTGTAGTAAAAAAGGTATTTGGAAAATAAGCACCGTTTAGCTATAAAAAATTAATATGTTTGGAGGAGTTTTTTACTATTTAAAGCTACGATTCTGTTATTTTTCTTCCTCCAAGATTAAGAAACTTCTCAAATCTGGAAAATTTTGACATTTGTGAGCTAAGCCATGCATTGATACATTCCTTAAATTCATCATCAACCGAAGTAATCTTAACCCTATAACCTCAGAAGAGCCATCCAGAACAAGATTCTTAGTATGTTGCGATCTGGGAACGTTTAAGTGCAAGATAACGCAAGGCCACTCCCCCGCGAGCACTCAACGGTTACAGAACACTTCCAAGTGGCAGATGTTGGAACTTCCCTTTCGGCCCTCATTCGGCACCTAGTGATTTTCATCTTTCTCCAAACATAATTAAAAATCCGGAGTGTGTCCCACTCCATTTTTCAATTATAATTCTTCAAAAAGGGTCATAGTAGTAAAAAAATCTGCACAGCAATAAAACTATGTTGGGAAATAATTTATATATAAAAAGGAAAACGTACATATTTATAAAAAGATAACGCATTAAACATATCAATGTGTGTAAAAATATTATTCTCACAATCATGCTGCCTAATTTCATATCAGCTCATTCAACTACAGATTGCAGGAATTATCTTCCACCCTGAGCTCCTTGCATTTGCTTCATAGGCTGCTCTAAATACAGTGTCTTCAAGATGCATGTTACAACTCACAGTATTGTATGGGGAGGGCATTGAAAAAATCATGCATCTATATAACAAGAACCTTTATCTAAGAGATAGTAGTACAGAATATTAGCTAAGATTTGAATCTCTAAGTTCTATATAATTATAAAACCTCTGGATATATTGCCAATTTTAATATGACCAAACGGACATAACTTTTGGAACAATACAATATATGTGTAAGTGTGCAAACATTACCCTCCGAAATCTTTCTTCGGAATCAATGGTGTTCTTTTCCCTTCAAAAATATTATTTTTAACGAGGCGAAGAGAAATATTTTTCTTCTAACAAATAAATTATTTGATGGAAGGTACATAGGTAAAAAATTGTTTCTAAACTTAAATGGAAGGTGTTAAAAAATTAAATTTCAAGTGATAATCCCGAGTGAGTTTTTAGTTTTAGATGAGCACAAGAGCTTTTTAACTCGTGTGTCAAACCAGAGTGTAGCGTATAAGCGTGTTCACAAACAGTGCGGAGTGGGGGGGGGCAAACACGCGTGTCCACATCCCAGATGGTGAGTGGGGGGTGAAAGCGGCTGGGANGGCGTAATCCACAGATCATAGATTGTGTTGTGACGCTGCCAGGACCCTTCTACCCGGAGGCACCGACTGTTAGCTGTATCTGTGAGTCCCAGGTGCCGTGAAAAGGAAGTTCGCCAGTTGTTCAACATTGTTGTGAAATAACGTTATTGATACTGGTCGATCCACACAATGGATCAGTTGGTGGAACCTGACAACGCATACAACATTATTTTGCGTATATGGAGAGTTTTATGTTAATCCGGTACCCATTTTTATGGGAAGAAGGTCAATGAATTTCTTATACCAAATAAACCCTTAAGGAGGGGCCAGAGCTTGAAGATAGTCAAATCACTGAGATGTATAATTGTTTTCTTTATTTCTATTCTAATAGTTCTAATATTCTAAACACAACAATATGAAGAACTAACATGATTCAATTAGTAACTATCTGTTAATAATAACAAATAATATTCAGGAACTCGGTTGACTTGTTTGAAATGTACAAACATGGAGGCCGAACACCACGGTTCGTGATTTATGCATCTCACTTCAGAAAAAAAGTTAACTAGCTTTCTCAAATGTCTGGTGACTTATAAATAAAAGTGACGTAAAATTACTACGGAAAATGTATTACAAATCAAAGTAAACTATCATCACTTTCGTAATTTAAATGTTGGTTATATTTTGAAAAAATAAGTGTTTTCTCCACATGACGCACTGCATTACACCATCATATTTATAATTGCTATCATTTCATTTAAATGGTCAGTGGGATGTTTTTCAAGTTGAAATTAAAATAAATACATGTTACTCTATTTATGCCGATTTCATATAATAATAAATTTATTGTCGAAAAACAGTACAAACTGCGTATGACCACGTGGAGGGCAATAAACTAATTTACTCTCCGGAAGCAAGCAAGGGACCATCCCATCAATTCCGATCAAGGGCCCTAAGGCAGACGCGGATTCAAAAATTTCAGCAAAAGTTCCTAGATAAGATAAAAAGTTAGCTGCGAGTTATAATACATATATAATGTCAATATGTTTGTAATTTTACGCAAAAAATTTATATGTATAAGTCATTATCGAACTATAGATAATTCTGAGTATAGTGTTTAAAACCATAAGAGTTGAAAAATAACACTAAATTCACGATTTATTGTTACAATAAACACGCCCCTAGACATAACCTAGAGAACCTGTATATTTTAGTGATTCAATTCTGTCTACGCTATTCCTTACAGAATGAAAACCAAGTCACTTCGACTCTGTCTAGTTTGGCCATTGAAAATGATGCCATTATCTTTCTACTTAACCTAATATTGGAGACTTGTTGGCTTGATCTCTTGGGATTACGCCTGAATGTCTCGCTTGCTAGTGCGGCAGACATCCTTAGCGGGGTGAGGATGAAGACAGTGTATGAATGGAGTCTCCTTAACCTAATATTGTTCCACAATATTATGTAACACATTTTAATTTTTTTTAATTAACTGCAAATTTAACGTATTTTTTAAACACATTTCCTGTTGACATATTAATCTTGTACTAATATTATTGAGGAAAACAAAATATCTCTTTCTAAACTATTTAGTGCAAAAAGCTACTTCGACCGCGCAGTGCTATACAAAAAAAGATATTGAGTTCTATAAAAAACTATTGAAACCATTGAAATGTACACAAATAATAAAATGAAGTGAAATGCATTTTAATGATAAAATAGAGGAAAATACAGTAAAGTTAAAATATTAGATGAATCTATTTAAAATTTTGATGAAAAAAATTATGATAAATTTATAGTGTAGGATGAAATCATTTGTTTAGAACGTTTTTGTAGAACATTTTTATGAACGTTTATATAGAACTCAATATCTATCTCTGAAAATGGTCACTACGCGGTCGAAAAAGCTTTTTGCAATGAATAGTTCAGAGACACTATGTTTTCCTTAATAATATATGAAAACTCCTTCAATACCTCACCGTCAACTAATATTATTTTGTAGTAAGTCAAATCGTATATAGTACTCAGGGTTACGTTATCGTTCGAAACGATAATTATTGTATATCTGTCAACACTAAATTTAATTGAAGAGAATGTGGTTAGGTGGAAAGAGCAGGTCTGTTGACCAGAACCTCGACACGTCATAAAATAATGATTCAAAATTAATAATATCTTTTAAGAAAATGGGGTAGTTATTCCGGATATCTTTATAATGAAGTTGATGTAAGTTTTCTCTTGCTGCACTCAGATGCCATGAAAACAGTGGAATTTATTTTGGGAAGTGGAGTTGGAAATGCACCGGTGACTAACACCGTTTGAGTTTTAGGTGTCGAAAGAGAAGTTAATGTTTTCTAAATAAGCTCTTTTTTGCAATCCTCTCAACGCTACTCTTGTTCTATTATTGAAGAGGAGAGCTTTGCTTCCACTCCCGTTGTGCTCTGGTTAGTGATTTCACGAGAGAAACAACATGGATTCGTTCTTTGTTCAACGAGTCTATGTTTAATCTCGCATTGTTCTCCATCACTTGAAACTTTCACGATTAAGAAACTCGTAACATGAAGAAGCACTATTAGTGAAATACGTAAGTTCAGGAAACAAAAGTAAAAGTATTACTTTGTTGACCTCTTGTTAATTTAACTGTAATTTATTGAGATTAGGTCACATATTTTTTTAAAAATTCTCTTCGAACTTTCCAATGTTTCTATGTATCTCAACATCAGGGCTACAATAAAAGTATTTGTGAAAATACACACCAAACATAAAAAATATGTATAAACAAAAAAGATAAAAGAGAGAAACGAATATTATAAACAATTATTACACAAATTACAAAAAAATATCAGATACTCAAAATACACAAATTTACGTAGTACAATTTTTTTAAAAAATTCATCACACATCTCCAAGCACACATTGTTGACAGATCACTGGAATGTGATCCACAGATCGTTGTCTACGTCTTCCAACTGAAGATACGTCTCTCTGTGGCTCAGCATAGCCAGCAATCGGAGAGCAGTATTGATATTGCACCAATGAACCAATAATGAATGATTGATTATTTTTACTAAATGGATTATATTTAAATATTTGTAACAATCCAGGTAATGTAAATCCATTTAATTTATTCTACGTTTCTTGATTTTCACGCCACAAACATCACAAATAACTCAGTTTTCTCTGCAATTCTTTTTTATCGAGTGTCATTATTGTATTTGCAGAATTCAACGAAGAAATGAACATTTGACACTGCGGAGTTTGCATGACATGACCCATTTTTTTTTCGCCAAACAGTACACCTATATGACAATGCAACATGTATGGAAGATTAATGATCTGTTCCTTGAACAATATCACATTACCGATATCCCACTTAACAAGGTTTTCTCACTCATCGAATATTACACAAAACAGGTTCTTTGCCAGTGTGCATCACAGTCAGTTTGGAATCTCTTATTAATTATGTTAATTATGTTGTTCGAACTCGGGACCTTGAGCTTAGACCGCTCATGCGCATGAGCGCGCTAAGCTCAAGGTCCCGAGTTCAAATCTCGGTCCCGTCTCCCATTTTCATTTAACATAACATAATTAATCTGTTACCTGGCGGTGAGGTTCACCGCAACTAAAGAGATTTCTGTGTGTTTGGAATCTCTTATCCAAACTGCGAGGCATCCCATCTTGGATGTGGTGGGTGAGGATACCTTGGATAACGAAATGTTTTGGACATGAATTCTCTTAAATTCAAAAATTGATATACATTTTTCAAGCAAATTCTGAAGTACAATTGTAAAATATTACGCAAGTGTGTGATAATTAGAACATGTGTACTTTTAGCTAATAACCAAAGGAAGTTTAATAATATTAATTAATTAATTATTTCAAATAAACTCTGCAAAGTCGTTTGAAACAAATGATCACACAAATTTATAGTGTCTTTATTCTTGGTAATTGTGGAGCTTTAGCAACATTATCAAAGCATGATAAATTAAAAGTCATGATAATCAAAAAGCATGATAATGAGCAACATAGAAACGACTTTTAATTTATCAGTGTCTTTATTATTTTGTAGAGTTACGTATGTATACAAATAAAACAGAAATAGGCATTTTTACATGTTTTGCACGGAGAAAAAATGGAAAAAAGGCCAATGCAGTGCTGGTCTCATGAATTATCACACGGAAGGGGGGTTACATGCTACAACGGTTGGAAACTACTGTTTTACTCAATTGTTTCTCTGAAAAGAGTTCGAAGTATCAAGAAATGGTAATTTTTTTTTTGCGTGTATCAAAGTCATTGCAGATATCTTCTCCTATACTTTGTAAGCCTTTACAATTAAGTGTATTAACATATGGATGGGACTACTGTGTATTCATAAACATAATAAAGTGAATCTTAAAATATGTAATGACACTCTTGCTGGCTTCCGTAGACTAAATTAATATATTGTCCTACACGGGGTCGTAAGTTCCTTAACTTGTTTCCTTCATAAGTTAATATATGAGACAAATTAACCTCAAGTAAATTTTCCTGAACCAACTTTTCATAAATATCTTCAGCATTTCACAACAACGATTTCCCTCGCCTCACCATTTGAATGGCGCCCCACGTATCGTATTATTGCTATTTCTGAAACAAGATTATCTCGCAAGCTGAGACTTTCTGTACCTTCATAACATTGTATTATGTGTTGATTGCGTCTATTGTCTCTGTTATTGCCGATGTCTACTCGCTGATAAACCGCCTTTGATCGTGCTGGGTGTTTTAATTTGTAAAAAAAAGTGACAAGTTTAGGGGTAAATGACAGGGAATAAATTTTTTATTAATTTTTAGTTTTAAAATTTTCACATGCTAATTAAATTAAAAAATTCAATAACCTGAAAAAATATCGTGAAACGACTCATTGGATGTTAAACCAGTTTGTGCAGTACAATGTTACAATTGTCAGTAATTTTACAACATGCCTACGATTTAAAAAAAAAAACTGCCACAATTGTACCACACTCGATGTAATTAAATCTAGAAAAATGCTGTAATTTTACACAAATGCTTTAACTTTAAAGAACTTGACAATTTTGCAGCGATTTTACTGTTGTATTTACAGTGCTATTGAACATTTTTAAGAAGAATACGATAAATGCTCTGAATTTACAGCATATCGCAATATAGCTTATGCGAGTGCTTCGTATTTTCTAATAGCAATTATATATTTATACATATGTTTTAGGACAAATATAGTGCACATGATCATGTGAGTGGCTGTGCCGATTCTGTGGTGACGGGGAGCTTGAAAAATGAAATTATATTGCTGTTATCGATTCATATTTACACATCCATGTGAAGTACAGAGCAGCCAGACTGATAGGAATGAGTATCAGATAAACAGTCAATACGAACAGGAGATTCTGCCACGTGTATCTCCAGCGTTAAATTCTAAGAATTACTTAAGAAAAAATGGTATTAAACTATATTTTACCTCCAGAGAAGAAACTAAATCAATCTGGCAATGATAGTGACGAAAGTATTGATCCGCTAATTTGATTGTTCTTAACTAGCAACATTAAATATCCGTGAAATATGAGGTTTAAATATTCAATTGAGTGAGACATCTTTCTTTGGATATTTAACTTCAAATTATGTGAAAAATTGCGTGATCTGCTGTTGTTGTAGCAGTACAATACTGGATATTTCCCCCTGCACTTCTCCGTAAAATTACTGTACCTTCGTGCTGTAAATCTCGCACGCCTTGAAGTAAATTGACAATACTTGTAAAAATTACTTACAAGTGTTTCATTAAATACAAACTTGTTGGATTAATGTTAATATTACAACACGTTCCTAACTATTTTTATCGTTAGGAGTATGTTGAAGTGTTAAATTCGCCTCTGCCTTAGGGCCCGTGATCGGAATTGATGGGATGGTCCCTTGCTTGCTTCCGGAGAGTAAATTAGTTTACTGTCCTCCACGTGGTCAATCACAGTTTGCAGTGCTTTTTGACAATAAACTATTTATTTGTTTATTTACACTAATGTATTTTGCATTAAGCTACGTGCTTAGCGAACTGTTCGTTGTGGATGCGGGACTCTAGTCTTGTAGCGCCCACCGCAGTGCCCCCGGCGAGAGCGATGCTGTGTTGTTTCGCGGCTACTGCGTCACGTGACAGTCGCATGCAAAACGCGTGGCTGGAGACCCGTTCACACGAATAGAACGGTGAATACAAGAGGCAAAGACCCCGCTATTTGGTGGCATTGTGCGCGGCCGGTTTCAGTTGTTTTGTTCCACCGTGACAGTGATGTCGAGTTATGGTCTGCAGACTTACGTGGTAAGTCGCTTACGAGATTCTGATTGTGCTGGAGCAAGTTCGAGGCGTACGGAACGCTTTGGAAATCGAGTGGATTGGAATGAGGAGATACGTAGAAACGATATATGGAAGCAACGCAGCAAATGCTTGTAATAATAATAATAATAAATTTATTGTCAAAAAACAGTACAAACTGCGTATGACCACGTGGAGGACAATAAACTAATCTACTCTCCGGAAGCAAGCAAGGGACCATCCCATCAATTCCGATCAAGGGCCCTAAGGCAGAGGCGGATTCAAAAATTTCAGCAAAAGTTCCTAGATAAGATAAAAAAGTTAGCTGCGAGTCAATAGTAGAGTGTATAGCAATAAGAATTGGACAAGATACAAAGCTAATGAGAAAATACACCATGAATTATGTCATAAGAGTACGTCAATAGAATTATGGGTGTGAAGAGAGAATACTGCTAGATAGTAGAAAGTTCCCCACAGTCTCGCAGTAGGACGGGGAACATATATACTATAGTAGTATATATGACAAAGAGGGAACAGTCATGTATGGAAATCAACGGGATGTAAGAAAAAAGAATGAGAGAAAAGAAGAAACAACAACAGGGGAGAAAGGAAAGAGGAAGAGAAAGAGAAAGAATGAGACAGAAACATAAAGCACAATAAGACAGAAACCAACAGACACAAAAAGTATTCAGAGATAAAAACCAGGTAATGGCCAAACGATTGAGAAACCGGATTCAGAAAAAAATTAAAACGAGAGAAAAGGGGAAAGAGGGGAAGTATCTTTTTTTAAATACATGTACGCTCACAGCTGCTGATTCTCTCCATAAAAAGTTTACTAGAGTTATCTCCAGAGAATGAAGAATATTACACAACATTTTAGGTAAAAAGATATAGAGATATCACTCATTCAGAGATATTCCCCTTCAGCAATAGAAAGATAGAAAATATGAATCAGTTTTTTGGATATGGATAAGAAATCTTATAAAGATAACCGTTGTCCACAGTCATATTTTTTAGAAACGACGAATATTCCCATCGATAAGTTACCTAAAGCACCAGTGGAGGTAAGGAAATTCACTGGTTTGCGTTTGAAGAAGTGGAGATAATATTTTAGGAATACGAAAATGAGGGTTGATGGATGTCTTTCCTAAACAATATGGTAGACATTTATTAGGTATGTAATATGACTTAAATTAATGAAGAATTTTTACTTTGATACTTTATTCGTATATTAAATTAGTTCACTTTTTAAAAAGGTCCATTGTTTGCTGTCAGGCTACAGTGAAATATTTCTTCGTTAACGTTTAGTTCATGTGACGCGAAGTAAAAATAAATATTTTGTCTGTTTAAGTCAACAAGAATTGTAATGTAAAATCATGATTTTTATATGAAGCACTCTTGCTATATAGTGCATAAATGAAGAAATGTATGGCTCATTATTTTGTTATTATCTGCGAGCTTCAACGTGATTTTCCCTAGTAATTGAAGATTCATCCTCAATCTGTACGAGGACATCTGTTGGACATCTGTATACGAGGGAAGTGGCTTGATTCCGACTGAGGACTGATTTCCTCTTTCATAATCTCTTGTTCTAATGCCGCTGTGTGTTCTCTTCCACCTCAGAGGTCACACATCATCCCCTCACCAAGCCCTCGCGCCACATATCAGGTGAACAGTTCAATGCGATCAGCACTGTCGTAATTGCATTATCCAGTCATCACTGCAGATTTCACACACATGCCCAGAATATTCACAATTACAACATATCATTTACGTTACGTACGCTACAACTGTTAAAGCCTGAGATCATGAACGTGATTACCAATTCATGGATTTCTGCATTCTGAATATCACTTCGTTCCGCTACTTAAGAACGACGTTGTTACCATCACAACTATCCTGACCACATCTATACACCATTTTTATCAGCAACGATATTTAACTAAAATAAATAAAATAACGTTTAGGGTCAAAAAAGGAACTTACAAACCGCGTATTACCACGTGGGGGATAATAAACTTAGTTACTCTTAGGAAAAAGGAAGGTTCAATTCCATCACTTTCGATGAAGGTCCGAATGGCTGTGGTGGATTTAATATGTTTATAAAAATATTTTTTTTAAATACGTAGAAAAATATTCAATAAATTTATCCAATATATATTAATATTATTCAATATATATTAATACATGTATAAAATGTATTTATTTCCTATATTCCTTTTCCCTAGTCTTGTAGGGGTCGGAGACGGAGGATGGTATCTCTCGTCAATGTGGCAGGGGAATTAAGAGGGTGCCGGATGCCCTTCCTGTCGCACTTCCCTGAGACGGGTGATCCATGAATGACATGAGGTGAATGATGATTTATAAATTGTTCATATAAATTCCTCGTGTTACGCACGAGTCCGGCCCCTTAGTTCATTAAACGAACTATTTACCAGACTGTGGTCGCACTCCTTCTTATATATTAAATCGTACCTTTGTAATAATAATAATAATAATAAATTTATTGTCAAAAAAAGAGTACAAACTGCGTATGATCACGTGGAGGACAATAAACTAATTTAGTCTCCGGTAGCAGGCAAGGGACCATCCCATCAATTTCGATCAAGGGCTCTAAGGCAGAGTCAGATTCAAAAATTTCAGCAAAAGTTCCTAGATAAGATGAAAAGTTAGCAGCGAGTTATAATACTAATAGAATGTCAATGTGTTTGTAATTTAACGCAAAAAATTTACATGTACAAATTATTATCGAACTATAGATTATTCCGAGTATAGTGCTTAAAAATCATAAGAGTTGAAAAACAACAACACTAAATTCACGATTTATCGTTACAATAAACACGCCCCTAGACAAAGCCTAGAGAACCTGTATAAGAAATCCACCTCTACCCGAAGGAAAACCGGAGCAAAACCCGGGCCAGGATGAGGCTACAGAATTTATGTACGCAACTGTGCCAAAGTTCAGTACACATAAAACTAAATTAATATAAGCTATTAATATGTCAATTGATATCTCAATCTCAATCTTACCTTTTATATGGGACATTCTATTTGAGATCTTCTGTGACATCTCGGTACCAGTGGATGTGCCCGAGAGCACCCTCTAAGTCTGTTCCGTGTCGGAGGCTGTCCCGGGCCGACTCAACGGCCACCCTGCCCGCCCAAGTTGGGCTGGGGAGTTTGGGCTACAGGTGACCTACCAGTATGCGCACTGGTAGACGGGGACGCGTCTAGCTGTCGTATCCCTATATAACAGTAGACGAGCAGCGATCCTGCTCACCGATCGGAACCCGTAAACGCCTACCCAATGGAATTCGTACCTTCCTACCCGTGGGGAAACCACTACAACCCAATTAAGGGGCGTCTGGCTGTCTCCACATCAGCCTGAGGGCTCAATGCCCCTACCCTGCCTACTCGTTTTAAGGTGCTGAGTGACACCCGAGACCAAGATCGTGACCGCCCAAAGATCATGACTCAATCTCTACCACTTCGTGAAATCCCCAGCGTCCGATCTGTTACTCGAGGAACGAACCCGATATTGGGTACGGGTGTGGTGGGGCTCGTCCGTTCGTCATATTTAACTACCTTAATTTTGTATTCACTGCTCTCCCATCGTATCCCGCCAAACCGTCACTACAATTTCCTCTTCCATCACAAACCGTCACCATTCTCTGGTTCATCCAGTAAATTACCCACTACTTCCCACCCCCAGCCACGAACAGAATCCCTCCCCATAAAACCCAACGCCCACCGTCATCCGATCGCTGCCACCACCAGCCACTGCGGCCGCCGCATCCTCATTACGCGGCAAACGAGCGAGACGCCACCGCAGCGCTGTCTGGGCGGCAGAGGATGACACTCAGCGCACGCGTAAATCTCCCTCCTCCAACCACCGCTTCACACGACGAGGGCGCGCGGCGAGAGCGTCGAGGGTTCACGGAGTTCGTTCCTACGAGTTATTTAATTTCCAAGGTTTGATCCGAATGTACAATTCAATTTAATGCAAATAACAATAATAGGATGATAATAATAGAATAATATGGACTAAGAGACTATGGAATAATAATAATAATGATGATGATGTTAATAATAATAATAATATGGACCAATAGAAGACACTGTCCCGTACTACAAGTACTTCCCAAAATCAATTTTGATAGATCAATCCTCACCGACAAGTCAACCCATCACAACAGACCAGATATTACTCTAATATACAAACTCAAGAAAATCACACACATCATAGATATTGCAGTAACCAACACCCACAACATACAAACTACTTACAATGATAAAATTAAAAAAATATGAAGATTTGAAAACAGAAATTCTTCGCTTATGGAATATGGAGTGTGTATATATAGTTACTATAGTCCTGTCCACCACTGGAGTCATCCCTCACGGTCTGCATCGGAGCATCAATCGGCTTCATCTCAAAAGTAACAACATATTTCTAACGTTACAAAAAGCAGCCATCCTTAACACCTGTGGAATAGTCAGCAGATTTTTAAATTGTAACATTGTATGAGGTGAGGATGCTTGGTATACCCCGCACCTCACCTGAATCCAATTACAAGTAGTGTAAATAGTTCATGAAAATAAATAATAATAATAATATAATAATAATAATGACATACAAACGACGACATGACGATTCGAAACATACGGTAACGAAGATTTTGTATCAACAACGGGCAAGACAATTCCTTCTCCTGTCAGAGGAGAGGATTCTGTATTGCATTCAGCCACAAAGTTCATTCGAGAATGCGAAGGGGTGTCTTTATTGGGACAGGACCGTTCTTACAGATCGAACAGTCAACCACAGTAAACCTGATCTTGCAGTAATGAGTAAAAGATGTAAAAGTGTGTCCCTTATAATAATAATAATAATAATAATAATAATAATAATAATAATAAAATCCAATTCAAATTCAGCTAAAAGATGTACAAGTATAAAGAAATGCTCGAACCCATCAATAGACAATGGCACATGGAATATGGAATATGTGCAGATCCCAATAGCCATCTCGAGTCATTCTCAGACTGGAGTCATTCCTCAGACTTTACTATGCAGCCTCAAAAAGCTAAACGTGACGTCTGGCATTTATAAATCAACGCAAATAGCAGTTACTATTGCGACGGCAGGAATTGTTAGGAGGTTTTTGGGTGGTGGTATAGTGTGAAAAAATATTGTATTGTATTTTGATTGTAAAAATCTGTACAACCAATTTTGTGAAAGTACCAGGAAACTGAGAAAAAATGGATGCTAATAATAATTAGAATAATCGCGACAAAATATCAAAAAATTACAACTAACCTTTTAATTAAAAAAACTCTGGAATGTAGAAGAAGTTATCATAGTACCTATAATTCTGCCTACCGCGGGACTAGTACTCCAATCCCTAGTTGATTCCATTTAAAATTTAGAAATCATACCAATGTAGTAAGCTGACTGCGACACCATCCTCAGCCCACATAATGATAATAAATTACTGTCAAAAAAGCAGTTATAATCTGCTTTTGAAAATAAAATTAAAACGATCTTTACCCTACAGTGAGTATTAAAACACCTGTCAATAAGTGGTATTAAATTTTCAGTTTTGTTAATTTCACAACCTATACACCACGAAGAAAACCTACGAGAAAACTTACAGTTTTTTGTTGTATGATAATATGTACGCACCTATGTGTATTTTCTGTTTTAAAATATCTCGTAACTCAGAAAGCTTACTAAACAAAGAGCATAGTTTAAATTGCTGAATTCTTTGGTTTTCATTTTACTTTAGGTCTTGAAAACGATGTTCTTCACTGCCTTTATATTTGCTTCTAGGATTCCATCACGTGGGAAATGCGTTCAGTGGATTGTCCGCCTCGCGTAACGCAATTGAACTCCGGCGAACAGCCACTCGAATGAAGATTCTCGCCTTCTGGTTAGCACCCAATTTTAATTATTATTCTTCACTTTTTATTCATCAATATTAACCATCCCTTGCATTTTTGGTCGCAATAATGAAGTCTTTTGAAATTTTAAATAAATTAATCGATTACTTTTTCCAATCTCCATACATCAGACATTCCAAATAATTCATTTTTATTAGTATATATTTATGGGGAATTGAATATATCTGACGGTAACGCTTAATGACTGAGAAATTATGAAGTATTTCCTGGTGGCTTCGAAAGTTGGTTCAGTCAGATCTGATTGGAATCATTTTGAAGATAATTGGGAAATGAATTTTCGTCTCTTACATTAATTTTTTATACCTACTTTTGGAGTTCACCTATTTTGAAATGTCCTACGCGGGAGAATACGTTTCACAGTAAATAATCCTCCAGAACTAGCAAAAAGTTGGAAAAAAATGAAAATAAGATTAGTTCATAATACGCAAATTACTTCAGTTTTGCTACACTCAAAGTTATGTAAAGCGAAAATAATGACCCATCGCTGCGTAACACCAATTGCCAATTCCTACGAAGTAAAATCCTAATTAATATTAACAGTAGTAAAATAGCGACTATATACTGTTAAAGTTAATAACACATCAAAGACACAAGGTAATATTCCTTCTACAAGCACGACGCTGAAAGAACAGAATAGCGCAACAAGTGCAAGTGAATGAAATTGACGGCAGTAGTTGGCGATACATTTGAATTTTAAAAAATCTGAAAGTATTGCCAACATACGCGAGGTGTACATATCATTACTCATTTGGACGATTGCGATGTGAAAGTGTTGGCTCACTGTGTTCAAGACCTTTACCAATATCAAGCCAGTCAGACTGGCAATAAATAAATAATTTATTGTAAAGAGAGCAGTTACAAACGGGCTCTTATCACTTTAGGGTCAATGAACTAATATAGTGTTTTAACTCACAACTTCCGAGTATCTACTCGTGGAGGAGTGTTTGCAACGTCAACAGACAGGTGAAAATTGCGACGGTCCGGGCCAGGTGGAGGTTGCGTACAGACCGGGGACTCGAGGCGGATGGTGCAGTGGATAGCACACCTGCGGCCAGAGCAGGTGGTCCCGGGCTCGAGTCCCGGTCTGTCGCAATTTTCACCGGGCTGTTGACGTTGCTGATTTAGTGTTATACTTTTCTATAAACTCATAAGCACAGTGCGTTCCAAGTATGTTTTTATTTTCTTATGATACATTTTTTAAGTAATGTTACAAACACAATCATTAAATTTGTTGTATTCATAAATGTACTTAATATATTGTTTATTATTTTATAGTTATATTCTAATGAATTTAAATGAAATGATTACATTCTGAATGAATGTATGTTACTTCATGGGCTTTGTCATTACAGAACGGGAAATAATATAACTAGTTTTACATCTGTGAAGTTTTAATCTGCGAGAAGAGAGGTTAAAACAACGAGAAGTCAACTTGAATTAGAAATTTCAACTTTCGCAGAGGTACAGGTTAGTCGTCTCCCAAACTCTCAAAACTTGGTAAGAAATGAACTTGATGTCAGACAAAGACTGCAGTACAAAGAAAGTGAACTTCTGAAGCACCAACGAATTATGCCGAAGTTGGAACAAAGCTTGCACTCATAATAAAATCAGTCTCGAGATTCTGGGGCTGCTGCCTACGGTGTGGTACATGTTTAAATCCTACAATTTTCGCTAACGAACATGAGTCTTTTTACTTGAATATTCTTATTAAAGTTAAACTCAAAAATAAAATACGTCTGTACAGAATATTTCATCCACCCCATTCTGGCCCGGGTTTTTCTTAGGTTTTCTTTCTGATAATGGCGGATTTTCCTTGGGAGGGAATGTCATTAATACTCTTGTTTTATTAATCTCGAATTTTTTTGCACAAATATCTATAATTTATTTTGGAATAATATATAGATAGCTGCACTAGTTTACTAAATAATGTATTTTATAAATATTAAATCCACCACTGCTCTTGGGTCCTTGACCAGAATTGATGGGATGGTCCCTTTCTTGTTTCCGCAGAGTACTTAGTTTATTGCCCCCCACGTGGTCATACGCCATTTGCAACAGCTTTCTTGACAGTAAACTTTATTTATTTAGGTCAAACAAAGTTCAGGTTTACATCTGTGTGTGACCATGTAATCGTACGATCCAGTTGCAGTAACTTTAATCGAAATACTTAGCAATATGTTTAGCATTACATATTGTTTTCGACGAAGTAATAAAAACTTTTATTTCTAAGCTCTTAAAATCCTGTTTTAAATTACAAAATTAATACGAAAATTAATTTTTATCAATTTTAAGTAATATTATACTTTTATGAAGCATTCCACATATGTGAAGGAAGTATTACTACTATTCGTTATTTCTCAGCTAATTCAAGTTTAATTGAAGCGAAGTTAAGCAGGTTCACGCACATTTTCCCTCTACCTCCTGTGGTGAATATGTGAATATACACTTACATCTCTAAACAACAAGTTCTTGAAATTTAAGTTGATGAATAAACAAATCATTCGTTTTAATTTGATCAATAACATTACCAGTCTGAAAAACATAAATTAGGTACATATTTATAAATGCAAATTTAGAAGAACATAATTTATTTTAGTAAAATTAGATTTGATCTTTTTGAGACTTGCTACTATTGAAGTATCATTTACTAAACTAAAAACGTTCAGAAAGCAATTTCCGCTTATACATGATGCCCCATTTAGGATTCGCACTCCTCTCTACCCACCCACCCATCTAGCCTCTAGCCTTCCAATACCATCCTACACCCTCTAAGAATTTTTTGATGGTAAATATCATTATTACTTCATTTAATTCGAAAAGAATTTTAATTATTTGCGTTGTTACGAGTAGCTTTTATGAAACTTGAACAGACTTTGATTAGAGAATTAATTTTACTTTATTTAAATAACATAAATCAAAGTATTTGAACTTATTGCTCTAAAAACAAAAAACTATTTCATTAAATTCCAGATGGTATATTCAATAACAGAACACAAATTAAAACAATTTACTTCGAAATTACTTGTAAACGTTTTTATAAGCGTGGAAGCAGAAATCTTATTACACACAAAACTGTTGGAAATGAAGTTCATGTTTCTTTAGAAAACTTGTACAAGACTGGGGTTTCAAAGGTTTTTGTATTTTTTAAAATATTCATGGATATTTTACACCTATAAAATAGCTCTTTAATTTGCTTTAAGTTTCAAATTACACAATGATACATTCTAAAAATGTTTTATCTTTTCAACCTTTATGCCCTGCGTGTTGCCATCTCCGTGAGAGTACTATTCTTGTGTTTATGAACCTATTATGAACGTAATATCTTTTTACCACGAACCTGTAAACACACTGTACAAAAACACACGGAGATTAAAAAACCGTTCCCAAAACCTACTATTTATTTATGACCTCTGAATAGAGATAATACTCCCACGTACTATACAGTTAAAAATATCTCAGTGAGGTTCAGTTCAAAATATCTACCCATGCATTTTTAATAGATGTAGAACCCCACTACAATTAACATCCATTATATAATCTAATTAAATAAATAACGAAAGACTTACAACCATTTTTTACAAAATATATTTTATTCGTCCGTTAAAGTTCGTAAGTCTATTTACTTGATGTAGAATTCCATTTATTTCATTATCAGACGACGGCTTTTGATTGTTATATGATTTTTTAGGTCCTTGAGAAATAATACCAACTCTGCAAAGTCGATGAAAATTTGGGGAAGTTATTTTCTGCTGTGACGGAGAATATTTCGAAATTTTATTACTCTTTGAGTGAATTTACGTGACTTATTTACTAAAGGAAGATTTTTCACGAAAGACTTATTCGTTCTTTCAAACACGTCATTTAATTTTTCTAGAGTGATCACAAAATGGCAAATTTATTCTTTAAACTTTCAGTGAATTGTTATTTGCTTTCAAATAATTATTGTAAACGATGTCACATAACGTCGAGTGCTGTTGAACTTTGAAGAATGGAAGAATTTCGCACGTTGTGTGCGTGACGGGCATGTAGAAAAATAGATAGCAAAACGGTTTTACATTTCAATTGCTACACATTTGACAATTGAACGATTTTCACTTGTCTCGTTTCCTGAAAAAAAGAGGAAATAAAAATTCGAAAACATGAAGGGCATAAATTGTTACATTGTGGAGGTTCCTGGGAAGCATATACATGACGAAGTGGAACGGAACGAATGAGGTCTGTGTCACCTAATCTCACATTCTCTGATATATATATATATATATATATATATATATATATATATATATATATATATATATATATATATATTATATAT
>NNCF01128704.1:183879-197454 GCA_002313205.1 Laupala kohalensis
ATATAATATATGTTTCATGTATTTTCTACGAGACTGGACTCCGAAACTATTTCGTCCAAGAGTATTTTTGAACGGAAATATTTTTCGTGAGAACAGAAGTGAAAAGAAGGAAAAATACACATAATCGTAAACATTTAAACGTTGTAATTGTTATACATTTATTTTTTTAACGCCTTTCTGTCTTCGTGTCGCATTTTACAGCTTTTGAATCTTTTAAACATTTCTATCATAGCTATTCGAAACATAGACCGACATAACTGTCACACTGCTACTAACCTTCGATCTCTAGTAGAAACATAAGTAGACTTCATCGTCGCATATGTGAATTACTTCACTTATAATCTTCTATAAAGCAATCATATATTTACATATTTTTCACTCTCCGTCTTCCATCAATTATTACCATATTTTAAGTGCACTTAAAACAATACGGAAGAAAAGACCTTAAACATTTCGAAACTATTTATGAAATTTTTTTGTTTTTAAATTTTTGTGATATTTTTATTTATATAGGTGTAATTATAAAATATAAATTATTGTAAACTCCATCTGTGCTAATTGGAACTAAGGTATTCAGCCGGTCCGTAGAACTTTGGCTTACTGAAGTGGAAATGCCCATGAATCCATTCACTAATACCAACATTTTGTCCACAAAAAGAATATTAGTAAAATGACTCATTGGCTCCGTTCATATTTCGTTATTATTTTTATTACTTATTGGTGAATGCAGTTGACAAACATTGGGATTTTTGTTTTTTAGAGTAATTGATTAAAAGACGAATAATTTGAAATAATGCCTTTTTATCATTATAATCATCCCCAGAATGTTTTTAAAGACTGTTCAGGACTTTGTCTTCGTTCTTTTTCAGGTACATTGTGTAAATGGAATGGTTTCCGTTATTCGAGTTAATTTTTTTAAATATTCTCCACTTAGTCATATGAAGTTGTGTATACGATTTTTTGAAACTAATTACATATCTTTTTCTTTGTGGGGCTTTACGGCTCGTCGACATCAAAGGTCATTGGAGCCCTAAAAACTAGTAGAGGTAGGGAAAATGCAGTTACGCACTAGGGAGAGTCAACATGACTCTCCCCGCGTGTGAGACTCGCCGAATGACTCAACCATACCCACTAAAAACCCTCCTGAATTACAATCTATCAAAACATTACAACGAGGAAAATGAAAGATACCTTAGCCCTAATGGCGTCGGGATCGAAAAGAACAAGAGGTGACCAAGGAAGGTCAGGAAAGAGAAAGGAAGGAGCCCGGTACAAGTAAATGGAAGCAATGCCAGACTCAGCTCGAGGCCCCGTGTTCGCCAAACACGTACTTACTAGATGTAAGTCCCCTGGGGGGGGATTATTTGTCAACCCCTCTTAACTTTGACCCGTTACCAGCTTGATCGGTTAATCCGAGGCTCCGGTGAAATATCGATTTTCGTTGAAAAAGAACCTACTATTTCGTCAGGCTACTATTAATAAACAAGGAAATGAAAAGTTATTACAACTCAAATAATTTTATACAACCTACATGTATAAACGAACACGAAAAAAAATGAACATTACCAATTTATATAAACTTTGAAAATGTAATGTAAGTCCATACATTGATTCAGGAGTTCCATCGATGTCTATGCTTCCTCATCATCTCGTATCCGTGCATTTGTCACTTCGGATAGGGTTAGCCAGGTCTGCTTTGGATCTGCAGCCTTTTTTTTCCGCTTCTGACGACTTGTGGATGTAAGTGTCGCACTTGGCTGTTTAGACTAGATCCGGACTTGGCTTCAAAGTCGCATTCAGTGTGTTTTAGATTTTTGTCTTCTTCTTGTATTTGTTTCTGTTGTTATTGAGTTCGTTGTTTCAGAGGATGACTTATGGGCCTGTTTGAAGTGTGATTAGACATAGTCCCTTTTTCGTCTGTCATCTCGAGTAAATGGGCAGAGAGCGCATTTTCAAATGTAGATGTCTTCTTCTTGGCATCTCTCTATTCTTCTTGCTTTTCTTAATCTCGATGCTTTGCTTATGTTTTTCGATCTCTAATTCTTTGATTTTCTCCCTCCATTCATTTCTGTTTGCAGCAAGGTTCCTCCAATTATACTTACATACATACATAAAGTACATATATTGGGAATCAAACAGACTGACTCCCTCCCATTTCCCCGTTCTATCTGTCACAACACGAACACATTTTACACCTAAAAATTGCATCACCACGTTTTACTTTCCGGGAAACGACAGTTACAATAAAGTTTGAGTCACTACCTACCGGCTATTATACGCTGAAAGAGAGAAATAAAACTGATCAACAGGATAGGCCGGTTAATCGGAGACAAACATATAACGCACTTCTGTAATAAATTCAATTGCGTGCCAGCTTTTACATTAATAAACTCACGATGAAAAAAAATAGTGCAACAACTTTGTATTAAACTTTAAATAAAACACACTAGAAGGAAAGAGCAGTTTTGAAATAATTTAGAATTGAACGCAAGTACATGCGTGCAGAGTACACGTGCTCTCTTTGTTAGAATTATCAATTCAAATTACAGCGCCGAAGAGAGAAAGTTATTGATCTAAAATCTTGCATCAAGCTCGTCATTTGCTATTCATGGAATCCTCGTAACATGTCAGGAACATTCCAGACGTTTCATATGAGGTTGCGACTGACGTACCACAATTCTGCATGGCAATGTATTTGCTACACACGATTATGTATGAGGAAAGATTTGATTTAACGCACTTGTCTCGCAAATGAAACTGAGAACCTTTGTCATTTTATAACTTTACAGCACCTACAACGTTTCCTGTCACATGTTTTGTGATATCAATCAATATTGAAAATGGGGACATGTAATATTCTCCCTGTTTTATAAAATATTTACGGTTCCCTCGACACCCTACGCGTTGACACATTGATTAGTCTAATTACTAGAATGAAAATACATTTTATAACTCAGTTTATGATAAATTTGTTTCTACGTATAAAAAACATTCATTATAATTAGTAACAACATTTTTGAAATATCTGAGTTCTACTTAAAATGTCTAAAAAATTATACTAATAAAATTCGTAGTCCTTTTCCTGTTTGTGAAACAATGTATTGGACTTTTGTTCATTGAATATAAATTATTTACGTGTGAAATAAAAATTAATTTAATTTAATACTAAAGAAATATTTTATACTAACGTCATTGTTTTATTACGTAGTGAAATAGCTAAGATGTTGCACAAAAAGAACGCTCAAATATCTGTCCGGAAGCCGTAGGTAATAATTTAAAATTCTTTACTGAAAGTTGTGTAAATCTTATCTGACATTTTCTATCATCTACTCCATAACATAAATTAAATGGTATATATTTGAATCCCAGATAAATATCATATTTAATTTGTTCAAAGAACTTACTGACATCTCATCTAGGTATTGTACTTAAACCCTCGATGTTTAGGCTAAATTATATCCAAAATTCACTATAAAAACTCTCGAGATATACTGGATTATTTCAACTCTCTCATTAATTCATTTTCCCTTAATTTTGTATGCACTAAGAACTTGCCACTTCTCCATTAGTGATTTCTCACGAATATCTCTCTCAAATCACGAGTTCACATTTGCATTTCCCCTCTGGAATCTTCGAGAGATCGTCCTGTCTTTTACTGCCCTTCACTCCTACGTAATGACATATCGAGATATCAATTTGAAGAGGTCCTCTCTGCATTGTACGAGGGAAGAATAACCTGTTGCAGACGGAATAAAGCCTGGAAGGTACTGATAATTTCAAGAAGCACAGATGAAAGATTTGCCTAATGAGTCAAGAGAAACCGTATCTGTAGTTTTATTTGTCGTTGAATTACAATTTTATGTCTCAACCATGAAGTGTTAAAAAATCTTTTCATTTTAGGCATTACCGAGATGAAAGGTTCTTGAATTTATGTTATATTGAAGCTTGTTTTGCGTAGGAGAATAATTTGTTCGCTGAAAGATTGAATAAATTTTTTTTTCAAACCTTAAATATGAGATTATAGAAACATCTTTCCTCCTTCCTCCTCTCAATTTGCTCTTGTTATACAATAATATTGTCGAGAAATTTCGTATTTCATCGACCTGGAGACTACCCGTAATTTATTCAATATTTTAATCGTATATAAGTTTGAATGAACTAAATATACTTATAGTATCTATCCACTTGCTATTTCTTCATAAATCGCAATACAGTCTGATTTTTCTCTCCTAATAGATGAGCCCGAATTTTTTGGGTTTGCTTTTATGATTCAGCGGAAATATACGGTACTCTAATATAAAAATTGCATCATCTACGGCAAAGTGAGAATTGCGACGGACCGGGAATCGAACCTGACTCCTCCTTGGGTGGTACCGTGGAACAGAGAAGCTACCACAAGACTACCACTATCGGTTCCCCTTACAGCACTGCAGTGCGAATAACAATGACACATTGTTCTCGAAGGGTAAGTTCGACAAGGTTCCTCATTCGACCGTAAAACTTTGCAGGTCCCCTTTCGCAGATTTGCCTACGTGTCTATTTCTATAGAAAGCAGTCTACCCGCACAGCACACTTTCGTGCACATTCGTAGAAACTTGTGCTATGCTCTGCGACGCGTGCTTCCGTGTTTTGCTTTGTAGAAATAGAAATGTCACCAGATGTATACTACGCATTCAATCTCGGTAATCTTTTGCAATTGAATGGAACAGTCCAACAATCTCACTTCTTGTTTAACAATTTTACAGTAATAATAATTGAAATTTATTTTCACAAAACATACATAAATATATAACTAACAACAAAAAACATGTTTTTTTAGGTTTTGCATTACTTTTACATCGTTTATACAGCGTTTACATAGTTAATACAACTTTTGTCATTCAAATATTTTAACAAATGATTAACAATAAAGTATTTACATACATACTATGACAATAATAATTGAATTTAAATTTAAGATGAACAAAATATAAAAATTATTTACATTCATTAAAAATGTACTTGGTTTCTACGCCGTTTTTCTTTCATTTAATGTAGAACAATTTCTAACAAATTTTGTATATATCTATATTTACTTTATTAATTATTGTTAATTAGAATATAAAAAATCTCTCTAAGTTCACAAGAACTTTTTTTTTTTTGTGGGGCTTTAGGGCTCGTCAACATCGAAGGTCATTAGAGCCCATCACAAGAACTTGTCAGAGGTATTATATAGTTTTTGGTTTTTATTTAANTTGTTTTTTATTTTTGAATTGATGGTATTTCAATATCTCATTATTTTATTATTATTATTATTATTATTGACTTATTCTAAATACTTATCAACCAATTAATATTTTTCTTAAGATTTACAAGATTTTTTCTATTTCATAATGTGAGATGATATATTAAGATTTATCTTTTTTCTTACAACCAATTTTTCAATTCCTTTTTAAATGTTTTGAATTTAATTCTATTATGTTGTCAGGTAATTTGTTTCCTAATTTTGGTATCATTATTTCTATTTTTCTTTCTCCATATTTATTGAAGTAATATAGGATTTTAAAATTATATTTTTCTCTTGTTTTGTATTCATGATCATATTTTTCTAGAATATTTGAGTTGAATATATATTTTTTTAATAAATTAAATTCATATAAGTTCTTTATATTTTGAATTTTCTCTTTAAAATACATTATATTCTTATTTTTGTATTTATTTTCACTGAAACTTTTCAGTGCTTTATTTTGTACATTTTGCAAAATTTTAATGTGTGTTGGATGTAGAACCCCATATGGGAATTCCATATCTTAAAACAGAATCAAATAAAGTATAATAAATAATTTCTAGTATGTAATTAGGTGTGATATTTTTTATACGGCATATTTTCCATAGGCATATTCTTAGTTTTTTGTGATAAGTTAGATGTGCTCTTTCCAAATAAATTTTTTATTTATTATTACTCCTAAATATTTGAGATTACTAACTAATTCTACTCTGTCTGTACAGATACATTTTTGGAAATTCTTATGTATACAGTTATTATTATGGAATGTTATTATTGAATCTTTTCTTTTAGTGTGTGGGGTAGTGATATGTATAAATTTGGTTTTATTTTTATTTATATTTAAAATGAAACCTTTTTCATGAGTCCAATTTTGAAAGATATCAAACTCATTTTGTAAATTTTGTGGGGCCTTTTCTTGATCTTTATAAAAGGAAATTGTAATATTATCATCCACATAAATAAAAAAAATTACATTTTTTGAAACATTCCTTTATATCATTCACATAAATGATGTAGAGTAGTGGGGTCAAATAACTGCCTTGAGGAATACCTTTGTCCAAATTGATCCTCTCACAATATGTATTATCTATTTTAACTTTATATGATCTATTACTGAAATAACTTTGAAATAATTTTAATGTTTTTAGTCTAATTCCAATTTTTTCTGAAGATTCCCCTAATTTATCATGATCAATAATATCATAAGCTTTTGACATGTCCATCAATAACATTAAAATATGTTCACATTTATCTAATCTATTATTTATTAAATTTGCAAAATTCTCTGAAAGCTTTTCTGTGTTTTTGTTACTTTGGTATGTTAACTGTTCATTAATTATAATTTTAAATTTATCAGTGTAATTTGTAAGTTTAAGTGAAATATATTTTTCAAATATTTTTCCTGTAGAGTTCAGTATCGAGATTGGTCTATAATTGTTATAATTTAGGAAGGAACCTCCTTTATGTATCAGTCTTATAATTGCTTCTTTTAATTTTGTTGGAAATTCTCCTTATTTATTGCTTTTATTAATAATGTCAGTTATTAATTTAATTAAAATTTTATCATTCTCTTTTATATGTTCAATTTTTATGCCATCTGTACCTGGTGCCTTTTTGTTGTCCATTTTTAAAACTATCTTTCTAATTTAATCTTCATCTGTTTCTGGCAAGTAGAAAGAATTTACTACAGAACTGTCTTTGTTAATGCTAAAAGTTTATATTACNAATTATATGCTATTTTATCAATTTGATTTTCAAATTTGTTTGCAAAACTATTGCTGATGTTTTTAATGTTATCTGTTTTACCTATTTTTTCTGTTATAATTTTGTCTAAAGATTCTTTTTCTTTGCTACCTACTAATTCATTTATCATTTGCCATGTTTTCTTAGCATTAAATTTATTATTTTCAAATTGTTTAGAAAAGTATATTCTTTTTTCTCTTATCATTTTGATGTTGATTTTATTTCTTAGTGCTTTATATTCTAATCTAAGTGTATTTTTAGATTCTACATTTGAAAGAGCTGTTTTTTTCCATTTATTAAAGGTTGTATCTCTTTTCAATAAAAAGTTTCTTAATTCATCATTCATTCATGGTTTAATATTATTATTTTTCCTTTTTATTATTCCATTTGTTTCATCTGTAGATTGTTTAAATGTTTCACTGATTACACCATAAATTTTGTTAGCTACCTTATCCTTTAGGATATCTAAATTTAATTTAGTTAAGTTATTATTAAGCATGTTTTTATTGATATACCAGTTTTTGAATTGTCTTTTATCATGACTTTTATTTATATTAAGATTAGAGTATTCCACAAATATACTCATAACATAATGATCTGAGATCTTAACTTTGTAAATAAATGGTTCTAAACTTTCGTACTTTCCTCTTATCATTATGTTATCTATACATGATTATGTTACTTAATTATTCTTTATATCCTTTCTTGTGAAACTATTAATACATTGATGTATTTTTTTTTTTGGTTGGGGCTTTAGGGCTCGTCAACATCGAGGTCATTAGAGCCCATTACATTGATGTAGATTATTTTCTTTTAATACGTTTAAAATTTTGAAGAAGTTAGAGTGTTTTCTTTCTTGAGTGTATCTATATTTGTATCCCCAATTAAAATTAAGTTTTTTATTGTTACTTTACTTCATAAACTGTTAAATTCTTCCATAAACAATTTAATTTTTGTGTATTACCCAAATTAGTGATATGAAATTATTTCCTAAACTTAATTCTCCTTCTATTAATTAATTCTATTAATTCTAATTCTCCTTCTATTAATCAAAATTTGTTTCTTTAGTAGTTTTAACAACAAATTTGTAACATTTTTAACATATATTATTACACCCTCTCCTTTCTTTTTGCTTCTTAATTCCATAAATCTATTAAAATTCTATAACTCATATTCTTTTGGCATTCTTTCTTCAATAACATTTACTTCACTAAGAAAAATTATATCTAATTTCTGGAAAACTTTTTCTAAATATATCTTCAATTGATCGCAATTTTTTGTTAAAGATCTGATGTTTAGATGCAAAAAATTAATGTTATTTGGTTTTTCTTCTATAAATTGATTGAAACTATTGTTATTATCCAAAATTATTTTATAGAGACTTAGTTTAGTTATGTGTTTCTAAGTCTTTTTCATTCATAATTCTTATTATCCTACTATTTTCATCCTTTCTTGTGAATAACTTACTGTTCTTAAACCAGAAAAATTTGAAATCTTATATCTTGACCTAGTTTCTGGCTTTCCAAAATAGACTTGCATTATATTTTGTTAGATTTTCATTTATGTACACTTTCCCAAACTCTTTGCCTACATTTTTGACTGCAGTTTTGTTACATTTTACATTTTTTACAATATATTTTACTTTGTTTACATTTTTTACAATATAATATTTTATCTCTGTTTTTTCTAGAAATTTACAATTATCTTATCTTTACTTACTTTGTTCACTATGTACAGATTATCCATTTCACTCAAACTAACCTTTTCTTCACAAATTTTACTTGCCAAATCTAGTACTTTTAGCCTTACATCTACTTCATCTACACAACTAAGACATATTATTTCTAAATTTTTGCTTAATTGTTCTTGATCAAGATAGTTCACTTTATTTTCTAATTCCTCAATTTTGTTGGTTTTAGTTTCTATTTCCTTGCCTTTTTCTTTTACTTCATTTTGTTCTTTAAAAAGAATGTCATTCCTATCACTAAAAAATTCAATGGTTTTTAAAATTTCTTTCATTTCACTAAGTATCAAGTCTATTTTACTTTCTAGATTAGAGGTTTTCCTTTCTTCTAAATTTGATTTTACTATTGCTTTCTCTCTTGTTTCTACTGTTTCACTTGCACTATCTTCTTTACTTTGTACTTTGTTCTTTCTGCACTTGGCACATCTCCATAATTTTCTTTCCCTCTCTGATTTCGCCCTCAGAGTAACTTCCTTCATCGAACACATAAAGTGGAGGTTATTTTTACACCCGTAGCTGAAAACCTCTTGCGCTAGTAACAAGTCTCCACAATGCCCACAGTTCATTATGCCGAAAAAAAGAAAAAACAAAACTCACACACACGAAAAACAAACTTTAAAGCACAAACCTAAATTATTCACAAACACCGAAATTGACCAAACTTCCTTTGAAATCTTCTTTATTTTACTTTTTAACGTAGACAGCTGTTCACGTCGCCACGTTTGCTCTCGTAAGATTCTTGTTTCTCTTATTTCTTCCAGAAATATTAATTTTTCTTTTTGAAATTTTCTCCAGTTAAACTAAATGTCCAATGTTTTTAGATGAGATCCAAAAAGTTATAATTGTTCTCCTCCCAAACCCCTTAGTTGAATACCATGATGCATGACACAAAAATATTCCGTTTATTACTGTATCAACACGATCGCAAAATATTATGTATATTTTGTGAAACCATTATATATATATATATATATATATATANTGTACAGAGAAACTCTCGTGTACTAGAATTTTGCTAAGAATTTGAAGTTTTGAATAGCGAAATATGGGTGTGTTTCTGTTGTTGAGTTTTAGTGCTAATTTCGTGAAACTGTTTACCTGCATATTTAGCGTTTGGTTGGGGTAAATGCAGATGGTATAGAGAAAAATAAAAGTTTGAATGAATAATGTTTGTTCTTATAATTCTCAAGTAATTCCTTTTTTGTTTGCACACATGTCCCTTCCCCACAAAAAAAAACCTTTTTTCCCCATATTTTAAAATGGAAAGAACAATTGCAAAATAGCACTGTTAGTGTAGTGACGTGCAGTTCACCGTCAGCACTATTTTTTGAAATTTTGAGAGAGTTTTCTGTCATGTTGAACCGTGAAAATTAACTCGAAAACTTATGATGGGACAAGCAAAGAATCTCGAAAAATTATTTTGGTAAAAAATTGAAAATAAGGAGGGACAGGTAAATGTGTTTTTGTACGCATGGTAAAAGCAATCATTCTCTATCAAATTACCATCTAATTTGAGCTCTCCATCTATATACAAGCCTCTTAAATGTTAAGAACTGAAAAATGCTGGACTTTGCCTCACCCTTGAATGAAATTCACTCATATTTGAAGAGATCTCAACACTGTTTTTAATAGTTTGGCTTATTAAGAAGGGAAACAAGTAATATTTTGTACACTTTTTAGATATTTTGTAAAATTTATTAAAATATTCTCTCTTTTCGTGGTACGGATATATTTTCAAGGAAATACATATCATGGTATGTTAGTCATTAGACAGACTATGAATTTGAAGGGCATTTCAATCCAAAATAAAATTCTCTAGAGGTTTTACATTGTGTTGAAATGCGGGTAGAGGTCGTAGCTGCGGAGATGTTATCTACGAGTGGAATGTTTGACACGGCCTTCTGTTATGTCTGTCCGAAATACGATGCCAAGTATGCGGAATAGTGAAGTTACCTCCCTGCTTCAAGGAAAGCACCGCGCCGTGTATCATGTTCTCCGCTGCCTATCTCTCTGTTTCAGATTGTTCTCTTGTTCTTTCATGGCATTTCCAAATGATATAAAGCAGGGTTGGAATTTTTAGGAGCAATTTTATGTGACGAACCTAGGGAAAGCATGCTAAAATAAGGAAATAAGGTACGAAAAGGTGCTATTTTACTCAACTAATTCTAGAATGTTGCTCATATTCTAATTAATTAAGTCACAATTACGTTCATCTGCACATCTCTCACCTAGAGAAGGAAAAATTAGGACGTAAACATATCCCATTGTTTTTTACTTTCGAGACGATGTATTTCCTATCTTATGTTGAATTATTTGTCTTCAAAACGCTTGTCGCGCGAATTGTAAATAAAATACATACTTCGGCGAGTACTTACTTGCCAATCTGATACAAGCCACCCCCCTGGAGGTTTTAAAATGTCTCTCGGCACCTCCACCTTGAAATTGATCTAATAAATTATTTAAGTATTCTACCTACAAAACACACTCGCTAGACCTGTGCATGTACCAGTACACATATGAGAGGGAGGATCGGTTGGAATGTGAGTTCGAACCCCGGATCATTGGCTGCTGCTCTCAACAATGACATGAACACCATGACATCAGACTAAACATGATTTATTACAAAAATAATTGGAATCAGCTGAAACCAACATTCGGCAAGCATGCCATGCGAATCAACAATACTACATGATTAACAATCACGGAATGCATTGATTCAAGAGAACACCAAATGATAAACATTCCACTACATTACACAAGAAACAATTAACGAGGAAAAGAAAAGAATCATGACTCGTTGTGTTCCCTTACCGGGCCGGCAATCAATAACCTTAGAACACAAGAGGAGTCAATATATAATACCCAAAAATGGAAGTGTCTGTTTGACACATTTTTACTAATACAATAAACCCGGTTGATATCCAATACACAAGAAACAATAAGAACAGAATATAACCACAAGGGTCGAGCGTCGGATGGACGCATTTTCACATACTGATTCCAGAAAACTATACAACTACAACGAATGGAGTCAGTGTCCATTACACAAGAAACAATAAGAAAATAATACGACCATACGATCAAGTGTCTGAGGGACACAGAAACTCGAAACAATGTATTCACGTAAAGAATTGTTTCATGTAAAGAGCTATTTTGAGTGCTTACACAAGGCGTACGGAAGGTACGTGTTGCTAAGCACTCGCGATTTCCTCGTTTGGTTTCTCGCTCATTTGAGAAAGATCTTTGTTTGTTTAAATTTTAACTCTCTGGGTGGGGGGACCAATCCCGTTAAGCCTCTCAAGAGTAGTGGTGGTGGTGAAATTGTTGTTTATCTGCATTGGCCGGTCAGAAATCACGCCACTGAAGCGTGATGCGAACAGAGCTCAGACGCCGTTCAACGGTCACCGGAAACCCAGCATTAGCTCTCTACGTGTTTCTGGGGACTAGGCTCGCCCCACGTGTACATGAAGAAAAATAATCATGACTGCTCATAATTTATTTCAGGCAGTCGCAGCCGTCAAATCATACAATAAATATATAATAAAATAAGAAAAAAGAATTTTCCATTTCATACTATGCAGTACCGTAACAAATCAACCACTGTCCCATGAAATTTGTATCTGATTTTATAAACATTTTTGTAAACAGTGCGCTGTTATGTATTAAATCACATTCAGCGATAAAGATACGTTTATTTTCATTAGGATCTTCTAATATGAAATACGCATAGAGGTACCTGCATTTGGCATTGCATTACCGTAATAAAAACTTAAACTTATTTAATTCGGTTTGGTACACGGCTTACATGAAAGCTTGTTTTCAAAAACGCTTTTATGTATTATTTTCTTTCATAATATTTTTCCAATAATCAAGCTAAAATAGCGATAAATCATTGTTTAATCTCAGAAGCCATTATTTCGTTTTTTTAGACGTAGGTAGAATTAAATTACTAAAATATCTTAAATCGGTATATTGAATAGAGAAACATGTATTTATTGTGATTTCCACTTCAAAAAACATATCTCACCAGCCACTTAAATGAAGTAATTTCAAAAAAGGAATGGTTTTCTTGCATTTAGGCTAAAAAAACACCTATATTTACATTATACCGACGTTTCGATTTTTAAGGACTACATTAACTCCTTACAACATACCATCACTCCAAAATCCTCACTCTCCTTACCAAAACATAATGTAAATATAAGAGTTTTTTTAGCCTAAATACAAGAAAACCATTCTATTATGATCACTATATCTGATAACTCTCATACTTAAAATAATTGCAGTTATAATTGATGATGGAATACAATGTCTTATGGAGAAAAAAAAAATTAAATAAGGCATTTATTTTGTTTATGTTGTATTTTTTCCATCACTTTTATCTATACGTCACCGGTCATTACGGAAAAGGTATTTCACTTCTTCCGAATGCATAAGTTGCGCTCGGTCGCCATGTTTTTCCATGGTCTTGCGTATCTGAAACGAGTGCAGGGAGTTCCAGAATATTGTTAGTACTATTCGGTAAACTAATAGATACACATTAAATCAATATTTTTCATTATCATTATATTCATTTATCATCAATATTTTCATAGTGTTGTGTTATAATTACGATAAAAATAAAGGAAATAATTATATCCTCAGTGATTTGACTAACTTACAGCGCAAGTCTCACCTTCGAGACAGAAACCCAACAGGTTCGGGAAACAACCCGCTGAAGAGTTCTGTCGTTTAACTGAACCCTTACAGGATCCAATCATTTGTGAGAATTGATTACCTATAATGAAGTGCGTCATATCTGGTTACTACAATACAAGAATTT
>NNCF01128704.1:197677-216928 GCA_002313205.1 Laupala kohalensis
TGTTATAATATTAACGTAACACCAACAAATTTGTATTTAATGAAACACGAGTTATTTCAGAAGTATGTATTGAACTATAGTTTCTTCGGAAAGTATAGTTCATAAATCAAAAATATTAAAATAACTCTAAATTTTATTTCAATAGATGCCTCACCGAGTCTAGCAAGTCTGTATTTCAAAAATCGGCCTCTACCCGAAGGAAGACCGGGGAAGAACCCGGGCCAGGATGGGCTATTTATTGAATACGGATCACTACAGAATAATTTGACAAAAAAGATTTGTGTGGATTCTAGGTTAACTGCTGATAACCGAACTAAGTAGTTGATTAACATCAGTAATGTTATATTTTTAAAATCTGGTATAACTTGAAAACTGTCTGAATTGTTTTAGAGATGCTAGAGCTTCGTATGAAAATGTTGAATATCACTAGATCGTCCTCTGGTCAGAGTAAGACTAGGAAGGTTGAGGCCGAAGCGTGTCTGCGGTTTCTGATTGGCTGCGCCTTTTTCTTCCTCAGAAGGGAGCGAATTTTTAAGCCTCAAGAGACGTTACGATTGAACTCGTAGCGCCGACTGGCAGCTAAGGTATCTGGATGAGCGGGATTACATTGTGAGGTTGCGCTCAGGCTCACGTTCCGGTCCGGGATGTCACAGTAGACCTCCAGCGCACAACAACTGAATTCATGTGGATTTGTAAATATATTACTATATATTTGTGTATAAATATTTTGCATGCTTGTAAAAATCAAACTTCATTTACCTGTTCATTAAAAAAAATAATCACTTCAACGGAGTACCTTCCTCTAGCACAAGCAAAACTCCGAAAAATAAATCAGTCTATTGACGGCACGTAGTCATAAATAAATCATGAGTTTTAAACGATATATATATATTTATAATAAATGGTAACAAATTGAAAGTGATTCAATTAGTGAAGGAAATTTGATACAAAGTAAGCAGGGACACAAAAGAAAGGTTCACTGGATGTTCCAATTCCTGTTGATATGCAAAACTGTCTGTATGTCCTAATACAAAAACTCGTTGATTTATTTGTATTCAGCGGATCGGAATGGAATAGTCGGAACTAAGTACTCAATTGTACTTGTGTGAGAGATTTATTTATCAACGCATCTAAATCATTTCTCTGCTTTGGTATTTACTACTAATTCCATCTTATCAATCTAAAAATAACAGTAAAGCATATATAATTTATCTAAATGAAAACTGATTCACTTTGCTTTCTTTAAAACAGAAACTGAGTTTTTCGTCGTAGATTTGAATAACGTGCCACTTTAAGGGAAATATGGAACCTCCCGGGAGTGGTGGTAGATCGGCTACACTGTTTATAGACTCTCTCTGCCTCTGATCCAGGCCATAGATACATAACATTCAGAAAACGCCGGCCGTGTTGATGCTCTTAGTGAGTTAACAACAAGACCTACGTGATCATACTACCGATTATCGTTCATATAAGGTCTTCCCAAATCTCAAATAAATACCAATGAAAGCGCGCCCACTGTTTGGGGATGTCTGTGGCGCTTTCTCGGGAAAGGTGGCCGGAAACCGAACCACGTTGCGGGAGAATTTGATTCTTGCGCGATACAAAGAATAGGAATGACACTATTGCTATCTTACGGTTAATTTGATGTTCAATACTCTATAATAGTTCTCACCATAGTGCCGTAGACATTTCCAAGGCTTGGCGTGAATCCAAAAGCAAAATGGGAAAGTCTAGTACATACGATATCTTATATTTTCGTAAATATAAGACAATTCTCCGAAAAGTAGTCTATGCAGCTAAAGTTATGGAAAACGACAGGCATATACTAAAATCGAACAACCGGATGAAAGCCATGTGGAATATTGTTAACAATTACACGTCAACTTCTGAAAATCGCGAAGAAAATGTTTCTTTACTAAACGATGGCAAGATCGTGTCAAATCCTCAGGACATCGCAAGTTTGTTTAATTCTCACTTCTCAGAAGTTGGTAAAATAACGAACTCAATATATCCAAATCAATGTCCTCCAATTATTACCACCCACATACCCAATTCTATGTTCACTTCCGAAACTAACGCCAGTGAAGTCATGGGAATCATCAGCTCCTTAAAAAACAAATTTTCACGAGGCATAGATGATATACCTGAGTTTATTGTTAAATCTTCGTCCCACGCTATATTAAATCCACTCGTAAATATTTTTAATAGTTCTTTATCGGAAGGGGTGTTTCCCAATATATTTAAGAGAGCTAAAGTGAAACCTTTACACAAGAAAGGAAACAAACTTAATATTGGAAATTACCGACCAATATCTCTACTACCCACTTTCTCAAAAATCCTAGAAAAATTGTTCTATAAGCGTCTTCTAGATTTTTTATCAAAATATAACATTCTCTCTGACGATCAACACGGTTTTAGGAAATCCTTTTCCACTACAAGCGCCATATTTTCCTTCTTAAACGATGTTACCACATCTCTAGACAGTGGAGAAAATCCTCAGGGTGTTTTTCTTGACTTATCCAAAGCATTCGATGTCATCGATCACGGAATTCTCCTTACCAAATTGCATTCTTTAGGCATTCGTGGACTTCCACATCAATGGCTAACTTCTTATTTAAAAGATAGATATCAACAAGTAGAAATATCCTATACTAAAAATAAAATACTTGAGCGTTGTCTTTCAGAAACAAAGCCACTTACTTGCGGAGTACCCCAAGGATCAATTCTCGGCCCTATACTCTTTTTATTGTATGTGAACGACATGTCATCATCCACATCAGATTGCAAAATGGTTCTTTTTGCTGATGACACTAATTTACTATGTAAACACGCCAATGCTCAAAAAGTTTTGTCTAACCTTTCGACTTGGTTCCATGCAAATCGTCTCATTGTAAACACTGACAAAACAGTGTCTATGTCATTTCACAATAGTATCACAAAATCTTTACCCCAGGTTTCTCTTTCTTTAAACGGAACACAATTAAAAACTGTTACAAATACAAAATTCTTAGGTCTCCATATTCAAGACAACCTCAAATGGAATTGTCACATTGACAATCTTAATTCCCAATTAAGCAAATTGTGTTACGCATTCCGAATCTTAGTTAACGCAGTTAGTCCACGTATTTCCCGTTGCGTATATTTTGCAAACGTTTACTCCCATTTACGTTACGGCATTACCTTCTGGGGTAATTCCGGTCAGAGTATTCAAACTTTCAGAATTCAGAAGAGGATAGTTCGGATAATTTGTAAATCTCACCCCCGAAACTCTTGTAAACCTTTATTCAAGGAATTAAATATATTAACACTTCCCTGCATTTATATTTATGAAACAGTCGTGTTTGTTAAGTCCGAATTACTGAAGTGCCACCCTTGCTTTATACGAAACAGTCTCGTTCACGAACACTATACACGCAATAGTAGTAATATTCATCGCCCTAGAGTGTCAACCACTCTTTGCCAAAAGGGACCATACCATTCGGGAATCGTTCTATATAATTCCCTGCCCAAGAATATAAAAGATATTATGAAATTGAATATCTTCAAATCCGCGGTTAAAAACTACCTCCTGCACCAGTGCTTCTACACTGTAAAAGAATTTATTGATTTTAACAAAAGTTAAATTCGTCTTGTGCTTTATCACGCCATTGCTGTAGTACTTTTTAAACAACTTATAACAATTTCAAAAACTATTTTCTTGCATGATTGTGTTGTCTTATGGCTCATATTAATTTAGTTTTATGTGTACTCAACATTGGCACGTTTGTGTACATAAATTCTGTAGCCCCATCCTGGCCCGGGTTTTTCTCCGGTTTTCCTTCGGGTAGAGGCGGATTTATCATACAGGTTCTCTAGGCTTTGTCTAGGGGCGGGTCTATTGTAACAATAAATCGTGAATTTAGTGTTATTTCAATTCTTTTGATTTTTAAGCACTATACTCAGAATAATCTATAGTTCGATAATAACTTACATGTAATTTTTTGCTTAAAATTACAAACATATTGACATTCTATTAGTATAACTCGCAGCTAACTTTTTATCTTATCTAGGAACTTTTGCTGAATTTTTTTTGAATCCGCTTCTGCCTTAGGGCCCTTGATCGGAATTGATGGGATGGTGCCTTGCTTGCTTCCGGAGAGTAAATTAGTTTTTTTTCCCTCCACGTGGTCATACGCAGTTTGTACTGTTTTTTGACAATAAATTTATTATTATTATTACGATTATCTCTAGATTCTTTCCTTGGAGTGGACGAAATGTCTAATTACTATGATTAGAAAAGGAAGCTAGGACCAACATTGATTCTTTTAGTCACGTGATTGCAATCGGTTCCTGTCGATGCTCATCTTCGTCGGCTCTTCAAAGGTTGTCAGAACCTGAACCATCTATGGCCTTGCCTCTACTTGAACATGCGCGCGATCTGTGGATTGTTGAGGTAAGCTCCCTGATAGATGTGAGTAGTCTCGTATATTAGCGAGATAAGTCGGAAAATGAAAGGTTCTCTAATGCGAACCGCCACTTTAAAGGGGACGTTGCTTTTCGTCGTGATAGAGAACTGTTAAGGGAACGATGGATGACTGGAGAATGGCGTGGCATGGATGAAGAATTTATTTTTAAAAAATACATATGGGAAAATGGGTACATGAACGTACGTATATATATATATATATANTATATATATATATATATATATATATATATATATATATATATATATATATATATATATATGTAAACAAGATTTATATGGGTATGTTGGTATGTATGCATATGTTATTTGCCCTGCAGATAAGTATGTATTCTTTCTATGAATTTATTTGATTCTGCCGCCGATTTTGTTTGTTCCGTTACAGGTTTCCAGTTACCAACCAGATTCTTTTATGCTTAGCGCGCTTGCGTAACCGTTGGTTTTCCGTGGTTCCCAACGGTGCTCAATGAACGAAACAGTCACTTAAATAATATAACAATAGCTGAGATTAAAAATTAAAATTAAAAAAATAGCCATGATGGTATGAAATTTTTTATTATAACTTATTAACACTTATTAAATTTCTTTTTCCGCTGCTGATATCATTTACCTACCAAATAATCGAAATAGTTTAATATTTCTATCTTTAGTTACTGTTTCTGTTCATTGAGAGTGAATACTAAGGTATAATATGAACAGCCCACGGTACATTTTAGGGTTTCTGCCAGGCGGACGGGCCCTAAGCCTAGCCATATATATTGTATATTTTATGTTAAAATATCGCGCTTTCGAATTGAATTGAAGAATCTTAAAAAAGAATGAAAATGACGAGAGAGATAGAGGTTTGAAATTTTTTTTACTTCTTTGTTAAAAATCGTCTTGGACATAAGTATTAGGCTACAGAAAACGCTTGGTACTGTCTTAGTGTAAATTGAAATGAATAGTAATTTATTAGATGATACTTATAAATTAAAATACATCTTAAAATCTGCTACATTTTCAATTAAATATTTCATTATTACTAGATGTACTATTACCTTCGACGTCAAATGTCGCTACATTGATAAACGGAACCAAACGTAATGTTGTCCTGACAAATATTCTTTCACTTTCAATTTCATTATTCTGCAATGCGTCCTTGAGAATGTAAATAAGATTTTATGATATTTTAAAAATAATTTTTTGCTTCAGTTGTGTTATGTGTTCGAAACACATGTTTATATTACTCGGATCCTTAATTGATTTTAAAAATATTTTGAAAGCAAGAAAAGGCGCATATGCACATCAGATATACTCGTAAGTAACAAGAAGCTACAAAGTCAATGTTTTGTTCACGAAATGTGGAGTAGAAATGTCAAAAACCTGAAAATAACATAGCTAAAATATATCCATAGTATTTTTCCTTTTAGAGGTACATACATATAAATATGTGTTGACCACCTTGCCTGTAAATATAGTCATTCCAAGGCTTTGATTTGCACTCACTTAGAACTTGTGTACATTTAATCTAATTCCCTCACTTTCGTCCTTGCGCCTGAAAGGCAATCGCAATTTCTTTGTGAATAATCTTCTTTTTTGTATAATATCTATTTATCTCATACACATCCTTTTAGTATTTTTCCTTCAGAATATTTATAAGTTCTCTTAGTCATATTCTTTGTACAATTTGTAACTTTCCTTGAGCGATATAATAACCAGTGTTTATTTTACCTGCTCAGTTGGCAATACTTTTAATAATGTTAATTGGTATCATTAATGATATAATGGAGATAAGCAAATTTTAGTGCCATTAGTTTCTTCTGGTATTCAAATATTTATTTAAAATAATGTTCCATTTTAGTTTCCTTTTCCTGAGTATGAAAAGCATTTAATGTAAAGAGAAATCGTTTTAGATTTCATAATATTTCTCAACATTGCGTTAATATGAAGTGGTAAAAGCAAACATACTAGTTTATTGACAAAAGCCCGCGAGCAAGAGAACAGAAAACTGGAATAAAATTCCCATATTGTGAAGCAAAGGAAGTCATAATATTTATACGATGGCTCATGGAGAGACTTAGTGAGTTCCTTGCATATTAAGTTCTTAGCGCAGTGGACCATGACTTTTAATCATCCAGTCAAGTACAGAACAGTTTAGGTTTTCTCGCTGGCAGACGAGGTCAAGTATTCCTTACTAGGCCATTCGAGCAGAATTTACTCTCGTAACCAAAGCACATTACCTAGTTATGTTCCCATCCGAAGAATACCATACCCAAAACGTCTTGTTTATGGAGCTTAAGATAGAATCGCTCTGTAACTGCCATCGAATACGAGAAGTAATTTGAAAATCGTTGACTATATTTTTATTTATGCTGTGTAGTAAAATATCATCCCGGAATTTTGTATCAAAGTTTAAAGTGTATTGCGCACTCAGGCGACAAAATTGCCGTAGCAGTGAAAAATCTTCACAAGTTACTAGTTAGTGACGTAGAGGGTAACGGTCTAATTGTTACGCGTCAGTTAAACGTTGACTGCGTGTAGTAGAACAATTCATAGGCTCCTTTATAATTTTCTGGGACAACTATCACTGTAGTGAGGGTTGATGAAGATAATTTTAATGACGATATTAACATTAAAATATACATTACTGAAGTCGAAGAAATACCATATGAATAAAATAAAATTCTCACAAGTACTTATCCTGAATTTCTATACATAATAAAAATTCCAAGTAGTTTTAATTATTCATAATAACATCATAACATTGGGTAGTTCATGAAAAATTTAATTTAATTTTCTCTTGTTAAAACGCTCATGTGAGATCTAAACCTAAATTATAAGATAGAAATACTATTTTCTTGAACAAAATCCATTTTACAACAGTTTGAAGCTTTTAGCGCACACTGAATTTTGTCGTGTATTGGTGTCGAGAGACTTGTTTCCCTAAAAAGAAGACTTATTATTATTTTTTCCTACACCACAACGAGATCATAGTTCACGAATTACTTTACACTTATTCGAATACAAATAATTCATAAAATATTATTTGTTGGATTGTTTCCCACAATTACATTTCATCGCTAAGATAGTTGTGAATTTTTTATATTAAAATATGTTATCATATGATTTACAGATTTTTGCACCTGATAACTAGCAAATAAGTAATGTGAATCATTGACATATTTTTGCTTAATTAATATAATAAATAAACCTTGAAAAAATTGTTTCTATAGGATTTAATTCTTATATGACTTAGTACAAGATAAAATTCCAGTGTAAAAAGTTTTTAATGATACTTTTTATTACGGCGAATAATTATTTGTGAATCCGAATTTATTCGGTCTGAAAGCAATCGCGTAACAGAAATGCTTTGGAGTTCCAAGGGCTTCTACATAAATTAACCTTGGCGGTCTCGAAAATCATACATCCTTCCATCACAAAAGAGAAAACAACCAAACCAAACCATTCGTATTCAGATTCGACCTTCCATAGTTTGCGTTTACCAATTCGTTCGCAGAAGTATACCGAATGAGATATTTATCTTTTAAAATTACTGACTTAACCGAGTAATTATTAATGTAAGGCAATTCTTTTTATATGAAGAAATCTGGGTGTCGACTGTTACTTATTTGCTGAATAATATATATTTGTTGTTAAATATTTAATATTCTTCTTAACCAGTGATATCATTTTGAAAACGATTGCCACTATCACTACACATCGAGTCATTGACCATGAGGATGCAATGTGTTTTCAAGTATTTTTAATTGTTCTTATCTATATTGTTGTTCTTTTTTTTTTCAGTTTTGAAACGTTAAATGATTTGGGTTCTTATGATTTTCTTTGAAAAATATTTATTCACCTTCAAGTAGTAGCCAAACTTTATTTCCACAAGTTGTCATTCCATTTGGAATTCCCGACCACCCTCATTGATCAGGAGATGAATCACAAATAACATTCTTTCAAACACATTTATTGTAAAAATGAGACATAAGCGAAAATCACTTGATTAACTGAAACGAATAGAAGGTTAAAAACTAAAAAAATTAACTTGATTTTAAAAATGCATATGTTGTCGTAAAAATGATAAATTTTGTATTATTTAATTTCTGCGCTCATTTATATTTTCATATATTTTGTTTTCAAAAAATGTTCTTTCAATTTTATTTAATCAACGTTAATTTTGTTGAGAAATATAAGTAAACTTACAAGAGTTTTGGGAAAAGTTTCAAATACAGACGAACGTTCAAAATTAATATTTCGTCCTTTCCATTCATGGTTACAGAAAGAGAGAGAGAGAGAGGATAGCTGGATAACAAATGACAACGCCGTTCCCTGGGCGATTAAACGCTCTCGCCCGGAAAGAAAGCAAAGCAGGCCGTGTGGCGCGCTCCGCTCTTCAGCACTTTCAGTAATGCCAACGCACACATATAAAACAATAGTTAAGCAAGAGATCCATTGGGGCGTTAGCTCGCGACAGGATATCGGCTCGCGTTCCTGATATCCCACTTGATTTATAACGGTGTGCGTGCGTTCATAAATTGTTATTAATTAGCAGAAGCGTTGCATGGTTTTATCTACACGCGTGCGTCGTGGTTAGCGTGGCTTCGGGTGTACCGCATCAGCACAGGTCTGCACAGTGATCCTCCGACTGTCCTTTGGGGGTAAAATAATGATTCAATCTATACTTATTTATTTATCAGACCAGAAAATTTAGCCAAGTATAAACCTGCAGAGGAAAGTTAATTTCCTGTACCCAGATCTGGAACAAAAAACATCACGTACTAGAATATATACTTATATACAAGAGTAACTAATATATATATATATATATATATATATATATATATATAGAGAGAGAGAGAGAGTGAAAAGCTAGTTTAAACAGACAAAAGTGGTGTTTTAAAAATTATACAGATTTGTAATAAATATTTTTTACGTATATTAAAGTTACAATAAATACTTTACTTTTGTATTAAATATAATAAAAAAATATTTCTATTTCTCAATTTTACCTGTTTCAACTAGTAGTTTTATATAGTGTATATTTTTCTTCACTTGAACGACATTATTACGAAGACGAACCTTGATATGTGGAAACAAAAGAGATAATAAACTAAATGGCGTGGAGGTACCCGTATATCTGATTTATAGAAATTGCAATACGCATCAAGAAGAAAATTTTGTGCCCACTATAATGCTTGAAGAATGAACTACCTTCAGGTGGTACTATATCCAGTGAAAGACACTTTATGTGAGTATTGGTCAATTGATATCACTTTAACTATTTAAAAATATTTTAAAATTGGAAATGATTCTGGCTTCAAAAATTATCTATTAGTACCACAAGGTTACAAATTTTAAAGTTTCGTAAGTTTTTCTATATTTTTTAATTTGAAAACAATGTCCATTGTCTTAATTTTTAGGATGTTTTGATAATATTGACTAACGCAGATTTAAAGTGAAAATTATTTTAATTTTTATTGATTAATAAATTAATCGTCGCAAAAAGGCTAATTTGAATGAAAACCAAAAATATTTTTGAATTGTATTGATATGTTTAAAAAATGTTTGTCACATTCTGTTGTCAAAACAATTGTGAATCTAGCATAACAACATAAAACAAGGTTGGTCAATAATAAATAGCATTGCATAAAAACCGAAAAATAAATTTTGCTCGGAGAATCTACACAATGCTTAATTTCATAATTATTTTCATAATATATATCTTTCTAATAATATGACTTAAATTTAGGTGCCAAAATACATTCTGAACGTTCTTTATTATTATTTTTCAAGCATTATGTATTATTCGCTAGTTTTCGGGTGCCGAAGATTTTTGCATTTACACTTTGAAAATTTGTTTTTAAGAAAGTATATTCATTTCAGATAAAAACTGGAAAGTGTGAAATGAGAGCCTATCATTCCTATGAGATGCATTATCTTTCCTCAGCAAATGATTTTCTAGACTTCGGCATAAGATCAACTCCCCCACCCCCAGCTCTCCCACACACACTCTTTGACCCTAGTTGACCACTCTGGTTCTCTTTCCTTGAATGCCCCTCCGCTTCTTCTCCCCAGAGACACACGTGGGAACCCGGTGACCGAGAATCGCCCACGGGGCTCCACCCACGTTCCACATTCCTCATAGTGTCACATAATACAGAGATACATTATCCACGACTTGAAGTCACGTAATGTCTCGTAACGGTTATCTTCACACCGCATAAATTATGTTATCTCTTACAGCGCCAGTTGTCAATAAGTTTTTATCTCTTATTCGTGGAGTAGGGAGAAAGAAAGGGAGACATGACACAATCATATGATTAACTACAGCTCATTAAAAAAACTATGAGAAACTACGCCCAATATTTTTTTGGAAATATGAGAATTTCCACATTGTTTTTCCACCGCTGAACGTTATCCCATAGTTTAAGGACTCTTAATCATTGATGACTGCATCAATTAGGTCAACATTGTAAAGCAGTGCCACAAAAACATTTCATTTCATACTTCTACATACACGATTCTGAGTCTTAAATGGTAATAAGAACATCTATTGAAAATTATCCAGTGCCGCAATAAAATTATACGCAAATTTAATACCATAAAACATGTATTACATTCAATTTTATATCAGTTTTTGTTTTTGTTTGATTCTATCTTTTGATATCTGTTATATGTTTCCCATTTTCTAAAACTGCATTCTCCATGTAATTACCGCTTTCACATTGGTAAGTGATTTCAGAATTATTGAAAGTGTGAACTGATGTGGAAGTGAAGAAGACAAGCATTATTTTACTGCGAGGACGGAGGAGTGATCAGAATTTCTGAAATCCATTGGAGCCAATTATATAAACAGAGTGAGAAGTAAAACTGTATTGGACACTTGTAAATACAGTATTTTGTTTTTCCCTCAACCAAGGCCATCAGTGTTCGTCAGAATATGCTGAAAAATTGACATTTGTCGTGTCGAGTGATTGTAGAGGCGAAAATGGGGGGAAAATGTTCAGTTTAGACGAGATTGAAAAATGATCATCCAGATATTTTACAAATTCTAATTATCGCCAAGTCACACGCTTAATTCATCACTGACAATACAATTATTTGTTACTTGCGAAGTCACGTAGATAGTTTATGAAATCTCTATGGGGTCATGGCGGATAAAGAATTTATTCAGCTTTACCCCTCAGTAACGAGAGTGGGATGGTGTTAAAACTGATTTGTGAAATGTAGAACACGCAATTCAAGTTAAAATACACGGCAATATNATATATACACACAATTTCTCATGATGGTTTAAATCAACTGTAATTGGCCTCATAATTGTGACCTGTTTCTCTCCTTTCCTCCCTGCTAAGATGCTCGAACCAAGTGACAGCTGGTGGCAAAGAGGCAATTTATGCGTAATAAATATGACTTCGTACGGTTTCCTTTTATTAAGGACTCTAACAGTAAAGAGCTGGGTCTGTCGTGTAATTAATACTCTTAGTTAAACAAAACATTATTACAAATAGCTGTGTTCTGTAACAATGTATGTTGATGGATTTTTGATAAAAATTTGATTATACGCAAATGAAAATTAAGACGTCAATATTAGGACAACTAAAGTAAGATCATCAATAAAAAACTGCCGAGTCAACCAAACGACTGTATCGGCATGACCATGACAAACAAAGTTTTCTTGCTGTTTTCTGACGTTAATGCTCTCTAGTAGCAGAATAGAGTGTCACAAAGAGCGCTGCTCTGGTGACAATTTATGAGCCAACATGAATGCAATGTACCATTAAACTCATTATTTGAAATTCCGAGGAGCAAGTGATTCAAAAATATATGTGTATCAAAAAATTGCCTCAAAACTCTAATTTAAAAACAATATGAAATGCTTCCGATAAATCAAAATTAAAATGCATTTTTATTTTAACCAAGTTTTTAAAACTAATTTTAACCATACATATTTGTTCAATTATTGCAAAAAATAGAATTAAATTTTATATGTATTATGTACGAACCCAACATTTCATTGGACATTATTTACACTAGACAAATGCTTTATATTTTTATTTTTTTCATTGTTCGTAACCTACTTCTCAAATATGATTTTTTTAAATTACATCCTCATATATATGCCATATACAAATTTAATAAAAGAATAGAAGTCTACCGGTTGTTGATCTGTGCAATGGACACGAACTTATGCGAAATACATATAAACAGATTGTAATAAAATAAAAATGAAATTTATTGTCAAAAAAGCAGTTGCAAACTACATATGGCCACGTGGGGTATAATAATAAACTAAGTTACTCTTCGAAAATAAGCAAATGACCATCCCATCAATTCCGATCAATGGCCCAAGGGTAGTGGATGATTTAGTACTTGCAAAAGAAATTATTTTTTAAATACGTACAGTTATCCAGTTATATTTCCGAAATGAATTGTGGATATTCTGCGCAGTAAAAATTCGAAATAAATAATTACAAAAGTATTAGTGACATTTCCACCCATAGAAAATTCACCATTACCCGAAGGAAATCCGGGACAAATATGGGGCTACAGAGATAATGTACACAACCGTGCCAAGGTAGCGTGCCGTTAGAAATAAACTATTATACTTAAAAATAGTGAAAAAAAAACGTGCATGAAAAAATTAATTTAAATAGTTTAAAGAGTACTGTAATAAAGGCGTGATAAAGTATAAGTGGAATTAACATCACCTACGTCTTCCGAAGTCATATGGAAAACAATGTTTATTGGGAAGCTGAATTTTTCATTAACTTCTTTTATTAAAATCAGTAGAGTGTTTCACATTATAGATACGATAATTGGCGTTACACACTATTTCGTTTGTCCAATTCACGAATTGAGGAGTATCGTAACAACATAGTTTCGACGCGAGTCATAACATTCCCTGTAGTCGCTGTTGTTGTTGGTGTTGTGACTTCCCTTTCCTCTAGCACCTCCGAATATAAACCGGCGCAGTGGGTCCGGGTATCCGGGATCACGCAGGGCATGTTGGCTTCCCTTCAGCGCCCTTTATTGCGCTCGTTTCCTACGCGAGTCCATGCAGACCTTCCGAAATCTATAACCATTTTTCTCTCGCCCGTCCACAGCGCTGACAGTTGGTAGTGTCCCATGAGAATTCATTATTCATCCCTGCTATGGATTCCGTACTTTTCTTTTCGTATCCCGTTGTGTTCGTTTTGTTCCTGTCACGTGGTGTGAATATGTAAGGGTCGTTCTTTTATTCGCTTCGTCTCTGTGTTGAGTTGAATTTGTAGTACTATACACGACGTAGATTCACTGTTTATCTCTGTTAATCTAATTCCTTTTGCTTCGTGAAATGTACCGACCATCTCAACCGAACATACTTAGATTCACCCGAGATCTTTTAGCGAACCCTCCACACAATTTTACAAAGGTTGATGCCATATTTATTATAAGTGAATGTCAAATATTAGTAAATGAGGATGAACACTTTCCAACGACGTAGAATAAAATTATTTGTTAGTTCACTCCATCCACCTTGTTTAGTTTACTTGTACTCATTTTCTCGTAAGGTGTCCGAATTTGCAGAGTTTGGAAGTAACGGTATTTTTACCACAAAATAAATAAATAAATAAATAAATAAATAAATCGATATGGGCTTTCTTTTATACATGTATTGTTCAAAATATTAAATGCTTCGTTTCATAGACGTGTGTTAATTTTTTTAATTTTATGACATTTGCAAATACAAAAGCGGAACGAGCAATGCCGTCATTTTGTTTATTCTCGCGTTGTTAATTCCTTTACAAATGAGTTGACAGTTAATTGCGCCTTAATCTTATTTCACTAACTAAAAGCGTAAAATGTCTCCAGTACTGTGTAATATGGGTTGTTTAATTTTATTGATTGTAGTATTCGTAAACGGGAAATGTACCGTGCTACTAAAGCTTATCTACATGGAGCGATAGGAGGTAGGAGTTGAGTGGTAGGTTATTGTTAGTAGGTGGGCCACTTAGGAGGATTTACCAACAACTTGCTTTGCGTGGAGGTTGAGTAGGAGAGGTTTGTATTAGTTAGAGTTATTGATACTAGGAGGAGGTAGATACAGACAAGAGGGTTCGTTTTTCAGTAGTCACAGCTATATATGAACTGGAACATTAATGTGAAAAGATACAATTTTTTCTGGTTCCACCGGGAATCGAATCCGGAATGACTTGGTGATGATCTAGAACGCTAACATCTGAGCTGGGTTGGATTATTTATTATTCACACATGTCATATTTGTTTTGTAAAATAAACTTTTATATTTTTCTTTACATACTAATTGATTTCAAATCTTGATGTTGTCCTGCTCCTTCCAGTATGCATTCGTAAGTGCGACGGGTTTCATCACATTCCGAATTAGGAATGTCATATTTACTAACGAGGAATGTGACGAAACCCCTCGCACTCAGAAATGGGAGGCGGTTGCATACGGGAAGAAGCAGGAGAACCCTTGCGATAATTCGAAATAATGTTGCATCGTTGATCGGTGGGAGTATAACCCACTCTAATAGCAAGAGAAACCTGCACGTAATGCGTCGATCACAGTAAGATTCTGTGCTTCCCACAGGGTCAAAGTCGCAGTGCTACCACTACCCGTTCAACAGGTAAACAGATTTGAACTTACGGGTGCAAGATGGCACTTTTCCCCATTTTTCATCAAAAAAGCGGAAAATTAGTGGAGCGAGTAACTTGAACTTTTGTATGTTAATATACATCGAATCTCTCTCTCATTCATGTAAAACATTATCTCGCGGTCACTCAGGAATGTGTTACGGGGGATGGGGTGGACATCCAATCATTAGGGATGGTTAGATGGTGGGAATTAAACTTTTAAAACAAATGTACTGCTTATGCCTAGTGGCACTAAATGCAGTGTTTTGCTAAGCACGTGGGAAAACCCCAATTTTCCAAACGGGGTGAAATGTTGAAAGGGGTGGCTCGCAGATGGTTCCTTACATTGATGAAAAAACACGTAAACCATGTTCCTTGGACAATCTTTAGTTTTGGAAATACATTGTTTTCAGAGGGAGTGGGGATGAAAGGGGTGGGGTGTGTCATCAGATGTAGGTGATTTTTTAATCTCAGCTACTGGACTGCACATTATGGAGTCTGCATAAGTGTTACTAGCTCTCCGCGATACTTTGAAGTCCGACATTTTTGCTCGATTTTCTCAAAAATTACATTTCTCTTCACTTTAAGGATGTCCCAGAACGATAAAGGTGACACAGACAGCTCCCAATAAGTGAGTGTGTTGATAAATCTTAGGAGTTTCCTCAGTCCAAATTTCACTCTAGTATATTAAAAAACACAGAAGTTATGGTACATACTTGGGTATTGGCTAGCCTGCTCCTGGCGTTAGCTACGGTTGTGAATGAGCTCACTGTATTTTTCAGTTTAATCTTCCTAATTATTTTATTTTTTTCGAGTTTTTTTGATTAAGTTTGTTTTAATTCCTACCTTTATTGTAGAGTAAAAATACGTTTGTTTTGTGTGTGTTAAGTAGAAAAAATATTACAAATTTTTCCTAAGGTTCATCAAGCCTAACGGACCTAACATACATAGTATTGTTTTCATTCAAATGCTTCTCAAAGATGTGATAAACTTTACGTAAGTACAAACGGAATCATTAATTTAGTTTCTTGGTGCATCAGGAGTAAACATTAGGGTGCATTTAGATATTCCGTGCACATTCTATCACATAATAATCAAACTTTCAAAAAAAGAAAAAAAAACCTGTCGTGTTGTTGCACCCAAGTTTTCGTCGTCATAATTTCAAACAATTATTACATCATTTCATAATTCGTTTTTCTTATTATTTCATATTTATTTACATTTTAACATAACATAGAGTAGTTATTGTCGAATTAATTAAACTCCAGTTGTCGTCCTAAGCAATTTAACATAATGTAGATTGGTTATTGTCGAATTAAATAATCATATCAATCATTTTAGTCGTCGGTTTGTTTGTACATTTATTTATTTAATATCTCATTTGTAACTTCCGTAATAATAAATATATTATTATACTAATTTCCTTCATTGAGTGTTAGTTGTCAGTTTTCGTGCATTCTCATTTGCTTTTGTCTTAAAGTTGCTAACTAACTCACAACAATGGACACTACCGCATTCCTCAACTCATTCAAAGCTGATCTTCAGAAGGCGTACAATGACTCGGTACATTATATTGACACACATTTCAGTGCGCTGGAAGAGATCAATAAGAACACGATCGGCGGTTGGACTACAGTCAGGAATTCTCGCCGTCCTTCCAACTGCTATCACCCGGTTAGACCAACGACACATGCACCGCCCCAACTCTTCACAAAGAATAGGTTTAGTGTGTTAGATGACATGTCCCAGTTTCCTCCCTTCCCTACTCGTTTCATCCCCTCCTGTCCAGTACCCAGACCTGTTCACAAACCACACACTGGTAAGCACAGCCGCCCAAAACCTCGTAAAGTAGTGCTAGCCAGAAATGAAGCCAACACTTCCACGCAGAAATCAAACGTGCTCATATTAGCTGATTCGCACGGTCGTCACATGTCCTCCGTTTTGCGTGGATTGCTTCCTAGCCAGTTCTCAGTCTCCGGTTTCTTTAAGACAAACGCACGTTTGGTTGAAGTTATTTGAGAACTGGACACCTACCTAAAAATCTCAAACAGCGAGACACAGTAATCAACATAGGTGAGCAGAAAGATGTTAACATGGGTGGTCATTTCAACGCGTCTGAACATCTACAAAAACTAAAAACGACCTCTCAGCACACAATCATAGTACTCTCTAGCCTGCCTCCACAATTCAACGTTCCACAAATAAACCACGAAATTAACTTGGCAAACATCTCCCAAAAACATCACCTGGCAGACACAAAAATCACATTTTTTGATTTGCAACAACACCTAATTGCCAAGGACTTTACCCAGCACGGTTTACATCTGAGACCGTCTGGGAAACATCACTTCGGTTCTCTCCTAGCTTCACATCTCACCTCACATCATCCACCTGCCCCATTACCCACTCCTCCACCTCCCTCTGTACCTACCTCATCACCATCTCCTCTTCCTATCTCGACACCCATTTCTTCTCTTTTCCCCGTTCCTTCACCTACTGCTTCCTCATCTCGCACGTCCTCATCTTTTCCTCCATCCACATCTCCTGCCGCCCCAATACACAGTTACAACTTGCGCTCGGGAGTACTACGAGGTACTCGAAGGTGACAATCGCGTTCGGATGCTGTGTGCGGGCTTGATCCGGAACTAGAAGCTGTACCAAATTCAAATTCCTCTCCACTATCTAACGTCAATTCCATTTCTCGTGAATCACGAACTCTTTGCGAAAATAAAATAATTATATTTCATCATAATCTCCAATCCCTTTCAAACAAATTGACAGACATTAAAATTCTGGTACACGAAAATCCATACGATTTACTATGCCTCACAGAACATTGACTTTCAACTAACAAGATCAATGATATTGCTATTTCTAATTATTATTTAGCAAGTTCTTACTGTCGGCAAATTTTTAAAGGAAAAAATCCGCACGGAGGTACGTGTATCTACGTTCGTAATGATATTTTATCTTCTCCACTGCTGGCTACGAGAATTTGTGCGTAGACAATATGTTCGAATTTTTTTGCAGTTAATCTGAGCTACATAGGTATTATTGTTTTGTGTATTTATAGACCTCCTCAATCAGATCTTGACATATTTTTGAGGAACTTCGAAATTGTTTTAAAACATATCACACATAAATCTGCTAAATCTATCGTTATATGTGGGTAATTTCAACATCGATTTCTTGGGTACATCGGACTCTGTACATTCACCAATTAATCGATTCAAAAATCTTATCGATTCCTTCAACCTTATTACTACGATAAACGACCGCACTCGTCTCTCCGGTTCATCTCAAACATCGCTAGATCAAATCATCGTCAACAATGGAAATTTGTTAAATTTTCGTCCCACGCTATATTAAATCAACTCATAAATATTTTGAATAGTTCTTTATCGGAAGGGGCGTTTCTTAACATATTTAAGAGAGCTAAAGTGAAACCTAACCTAACCTAACCAATATCTCTAATAATCTTTCTCAAAAATCCTAAACAAATTGTTCTATAAGCGTCTTCTAGATTTTTTAAATAAAAAAATAACATTATCTCTAACGATCAACATGGTTTTAGGAAATCCTTTTCTACTACAAGCACCATATTTTCTTATTTATACTATGTGACCACATCTCTTGACCGTGGAGAAAATCCTCAGGGTGTTTTTCTTGACTTATCCAAAGCATTCGATATCACTGATCACGAAATTCTCCTTTCCAAATTGCATTCTTTAGGCATTCGTGGACTTCCACATCAATGGCTAACTTCTTATTTAAAAGATAGATATCAACAGGTAGAAATATCCTATACTAAAAATAAAATACTTCAGCGTTGTCTTTTAGAAACAAAGCCACTTACCTGCGGAGTACCCCAAGGATCAATTCTCGGCCCTATACTCTTTTTATTGGATGTGAACGACATGTCATCATCCACATCAGATTGCAAAATGGTTCTTTTTGCTGATTACACTAATTTGATATGTAAACACGCCAACGCTCAAAACGTTTTGTCTAACCTTTCGACTTGGTTCAATGCAAATCATCTCATTGCAAACACTGACAAAACTGTCTATGTCATTTGACAATAGTGTCACAAAATCTTTACCCCAGGTTTCTTTTTATTTAAACGGAACACAATTAAAAACTGTTACGAATACAAAATTCTT
>NNCF01128707.1:0-22635 GCA_002313205.1 Laupala kohalensis
TACCAGACAGTCTACATAGTCAAGTTCTTCAATTTCTTTACAGAATCCTTATTGGTTCTTCATTCTTTCAGTAACATTATGAGATAACACTTCTAAGTCGCTTGTAGGCGAAACATTTTATGTAGCACTCACCTTGGAACTAACCTCTAAACTTTCCTTTCTTTTCTTTAATTTGGAGTTAAATTGTAGCTCTCGAAGTTCTGTTCTTTTTTGTAAGGTTGGTAGATCAGAAGAATATCCCTGTCGAGATGTACCTGCCGATAGATCTGCACTAGAATTACCTTCATCACAATCTCCTAGTTTTGNGAGAATCATCTAGACCATGTCCATAGAGCTCAAAGTTTTATTCTTGAAGCTCATCTAACTTCACCTCTTGTGGTTTTGCTTGTGTACACCGAGGAGTTTCTTTGCCCCAAAGGATATTTGACAAATTTCACAGATGTACAGCTCTGAGCGCGCGAAAGGGAAAATGAGTCTAACTTGCGCCACAAATGCTGTCTTCAAACATTACATGTAAACACAGCCGGACCCTCTTTTGTAAACGGTGTATGCGAGACGATTTCTCTTTTCCAGAATAAGACGCACGGGAATGCACACTATATGAATGATCTCCCGTGTTTAGAATTAGTAAACAATTCCCTACTCAGCATCATCTGCGGTCTGGCGAAAATGGTGGCAGACTAAGATTCAAATACGGGACCTCAAGCTTCCCAGGTTCAGTTGCAGGAGATCAAGTCCGACGCCATTTTCACCCGGGTGTAGAGGATGCAATCCTTCCTTCCAAAATAAGTACTCAAAGAGTGTAGTTATAGTTTCTCTCNTCCATATACTTGAATCCACATATTTCATCAATAACTAAAAAAAATGGACAGCTTTTCCTTACTGCTAATACATACAATAATTGTCTAAATATAAACCCCCACACATTTATTATGGGTGGCACTGGTGAATGAGGAAAATGAAATTTAGTCTTAAACTAACTTACTCTTTCAAAGAAAAAATGGTCATTCAAAATTACACATGAAATGGTTGGTTTTGGTAAGTATAATCATCTGGATTTCAAAATGAAAAGTTAACTGGCGCAGTTCAACTTCTCCTCCTGACATCGCCAGACCCTCGCGGATTTCGCGTCTTCTCTCAATTCTTGTGTCGTTGCTTTAATTCCACGAGTCTGAGCGTAATATAGAATTTGCAGTTTGAAGTTAGCGTCGAAGCAAAATGTAATGAAACTATATTTCATCTAGTTTTTTTTATGGTTATTACTGACAATTCACAGCCCAGAAGAAGAGGTAAACCCATAACCTCGGAACATTGGCAAGGAGTAGTACTTAATTAATGTAATTCAATGAAGTGTTGTACATCTCGTTTATGACAGAAACCAAGAACAAAAAACTGAAATAAAACAAGTATATTATGAAGAAAATGTGAAATAGATAATTAATGCAAATTAGCAATATAGAAATAGCAAATTACGTGAATACTATTTCTCTAATATTGGTTCTAAATAAAGTGAAAAACATTATGCAGCACAAAAACAACAAACTAAATTCACCCAACTTAAATATAAACTCTATTTTTATGAAACCTACAAACTCTGTAGAAATTAGAAAATAATAAAGGAAACGAAAGACGGAAATAGAGATATGCCAAAATGTTTCACTCATTTTTAAGAAAGTTAATAGTTTTAAGTCTCTGTGCAAAATATCTGTAGCGATACTTTACAGGAAACACATGTAATTTAAAATCAATAATTTGTTTTATAACACTATTTAATCTGTATTCAGAAGGTGATTCACCACTTACATGGACAGTCTGAAAAAAAACTTCCTGTTATGTTCAAGGTATATTACAAACTATTCAACTATAATGATAAAAAGTTATATATTTAATGACTGTGTTAAAACAAAATTATCATTGTGTCTCATTATTAACACTGATAGCAAATTCCTTATTTTTATAGTTGTTAAAGCACCTAATAGCTTAAATTTATTGTTGCTAAAGCACCTAATATTTACTGGAATGTTTTGTAATTACTTTTGTCCCAAATTTGAATTAGTAACAAATTTACTAAATAGATGAGCAATAATTTAACATCTTACCATTTTGCTCTATTTTGGTTCCTTAGATTAGAGCTTGTGGTATGTTCTAATTATTTGAGATTTACATTCTATCTATTTCCTTAATTTGTAACAGGTTTCTAACATTTACAAGACATATATGACACCTCCAGAGAAAAGGATCTTATAATAATTCTATTTTAAAGCGAAATTTAACTTTTGGAGCTTGGCCATAAGTTACATGTATTTTAGAATATTAAAAAGACTAAACTGAATAATAGAAGTAGGTTTTTCCTCCTTTTTATTTAGAATTTAAATGTACACTTTGTAAAAAACAAAAACTAATATTCGACTACATTGTTTACACATTTGTGTTCATATTTTAGCTATATATTGGAAAGGAAACCAGACCTGATTCACTTAAAAACACAGATATGATCTCTACTTTTAAAACTACTAATTTACATGATATGTGAAATTAAAGACTCATATTATTAAAAAGAAATATCACAATAATTATAGAAAAAATATTTTATGATAGAGTAAGCCCAAAACAATTTGGTTTTAACAAAAATAAAGGAACTACAGATTTTTATGATTTATTACAATGAAAATTTTACAACAATTTTACAGACAAAAGTAAATCTTTAATTATAACATTCCTAGACTTAGCACAGGCGTTCCAAGGTGTGAAACATAACGTACTTCTGGATAAACATTAAACTATTCTGGATAAGAGGAAAAGCTTGTAAGTTGTCTCCTAGCTACCTTAAAAAATTGACAAAAAAAACCAAACCAAAAGTGGCTCTTGTATTATAACAACTGCAGTGCCAGAAGAAATGACCTTCACATTTTGTACTACAAGTAAATGACCTAATGATTTTGCCGGCAGAGGCAGTGGTGTTATATGCAGATGAAACAGCTATTTCAACAAATGCAAATTCTGGGATAGGTACTCAGGAGAAATAAATAAATATCTATACTTCGTTAAAAATTAGCTAGCTTTAATAAAAAATATAATTAATAAATGATCTCAAAATGTTAACAGAACTCGAGCTCCAATGACCTCTGATGTCGACATGAGCCGTAAAGTCCCACGAAGAAAAAAATAATAAAACAACTGCAAACAAGACACTTGAAAATTACAAAGACTTGAGACATAATAATACATTACCTAAGAATGAGAAATTGTAAATATTTGGAGAATGTAAATATTATAACATAAAATGGGATAAACATAGATAGGATACAAATAGAACTAAATATATTATTATCAAACTTGGCTAAAAGTATGCAAACTTTTGTTACTATACCATGGATATTTTTAAAACATACTCAACTATGGTGTTGAGACATTTTTTTTCGTAACATCATTAGGACAAGTGAGTCATTTCTGAACTCTTTGTGCAAAGGTGACATGAGTATCTGTGAACGCCACCTCATATCGATTATTCTGGTGGCGCTTCCCGCCAGAAATTATGCAACAGTCACGACGTCCTGCTACGCGATTGGCGCGACAATTCGCTCTACAGCGCGAGTTTATGCACAGGCAGCCAGGCCATGTGCTGGCACTGCTCGCCAGACGGTAACAGCCACTGGCCCACTGCTCACCAGAGAAATCCCCACCAGTCGCCCTCTGGACGGTCTCGCAGCATGCCACTTGCTCTAAAGGTGGTAGAGCAGTCAGCAGCGTCTCGCACTCGTGCTCTAGCCAGGCACTTTACCGTAGCAATCATTTACATCATTTGAGGGGCACATTCGTTTCACTGGGCTGCCCCTCTAATCACTCATCACGCCATCAACGCATCAACATCCCGGCGAGCTACGCGACATGGCTTCTTCGCCGATATTCATCACTAGCCACACCATGTCAGTTCGTTGCGAGGAGCACTCAAGCACTGGGCATTCATTCTGTTCTCTTCATCTCGCCTGGCTTTCCAGGGTTATCCCATCTCATCACGATCTATCTTGGAAAATCAGTATTATATCATTATTATTTTTTACATTCATAGCATGTTTTTATTAAACTGTTATTTGCTGGCAATCACTATTCATCTTACACCTCCATCCTTTCATCACTCATTACTGTCATTACAGTTGGCTCTTTGAAGATTACAGAATAGATTATCAAAAATAGTATATAAAAACACTTGATACAGAAACATTAATACAAGATTAATTTTTTTTGTTGAATCACTTCGATATCAATATAAAGATCTGAAAGACAAGTTTCTTCACAAGGCAAATAAAAGAGAAAATAAAAGTACACTAACTCCCAAGTTTGTTAAAACTTTTAAAATTAAAAAGTCCCTCATATTTAGATTATTCCATTCATAATCAAATGGTCTCATAATTTGAATTCATAATAATGTAACTACGAGAAAAAAAAATAAAAGTACTAGGATATTATTATGCACATTTTGTTACTAATTTCAAATTTTATAAATTTAAGAACACCGCTTGGGCCTGAAGAAATTAGTTACAATCCTTTTGCAATAGAATTTTTGAGTGATAACATGAGTAACAACAATAATACAGCATATTGTTACTAATTTGTTATAACAATTATTAACTACTGTTACTGTTAGATAATGTGTTCTTTTTCATTTAAGTAAGTAAGTAAATTTTAATACACAAGTACCAGATATAGAGGTAGCTAATTTACTTCCGTGGGATTTTACTTCATAAAATTTTCTGGATAAATAAAAAATTTAATTAATCCTGTCACAAAATTACAGGGATTTGCCCACAATACACAATTCCAATTGGTTGAAAAGGTTGAAATGGTTGTACTACATTTAAATCATAAATAAAGAGTTTCAGCTTCTTGCGATAAAGTATCAAGGAAGGAATTATACAAAATAAATTTTTTGGCATATTGTTTTCCTTTATTCTTATATTTAACTAAAGCTCCTTAGACTGAATAGTCATCATATTCCAACACAATGCTGCAGAATGGCATCACTAGCAACTGTTTGCAAAAATGGATGACCAATATTTGCTCGTAAGAGCTCTCGCCAAATAAGAGAATAAATTTAATCAAGATAGTAGAAAATATTTTAGTAGAGAAAAATTTTCAACACCATATTCTACAAATTGAAGTTGTTCTTAAAGTCAACAAAACAAATTTTCATCTAAATGTAAGCAATGCAGATGGTCTTCTTTTGTAGTAATCATTTAAGACAGGACTAGGGAGAAAGACATAAATTAATTAAGTCCCAGACAGATACTTAGTTTCCAATCCTATAAATCTTATTGACTACAAATAGTATTCAAGTATAAATGTTTTAAAAAGTCTATTATATAGTAAAGTAATAAAAATTTCTTAGTTATGATATTTTAACAAAATAATGAAGTAACTCGTTTCTAAAGTAATCCTGGCCAAAGGGTACATTTTTTTGCAACCAATATATATTGTAGAAAATGATTAATTTCTCTCAATTAATTAAAGTTAATGGGTTAATTATTGAATAAAAAGTTTCTTAAAGCAACGGAAATTTCAGTCAAGTATGTTTTTGGAAAGGGGAGTCGCGATGACTAGCTACGAGAACGGTTGAGTGGGGTTTTCTTGTTCGGAAGAGACGTCATGAATTTGCCAAAGAGGAAGAAGCGGGGACCGGGGCCTACTACGCACTTACGTCAACGAGAAGCAGAAGGAAAAGTAGCAAGCGTTAGAAAAATAACGAGCGGCGTAGGAGGAATTCATAAGAAGACGAGACGAAAGGGTCTCGGTATTTTTAGAACAAGGGAGGTCCGTTATTAGTGACAGACGAGAAGCTGGGTGCGCAGTTTCTTCGACAGGACAGCGGAAGAATACCAGAAAAAAGGAAGGAGGCTATTTTTGTGAGCGCACAAACAATAGCGAATGCACGTGCTGGCCGGGGCAATAAGACAGACGCACGTGGTCGCTAACTTTGGGAGCGGTCGGACTCTAGGGGAATGGGAGACTTATTAAAGACATTAGACGTACAAGATTTCAAAGGCTGTCAAAATACATGTATCACATTGTTCATAAAGGGAAAGTGTGTCTGGTTAAAATCACTGAGGGGATGTGTGCGAAAGAGTCGGAGGGTTCAGAGTCTGAAAATTTTTCAAAAACTGGAATGATGATTGGCTTAGAACAGAGGAACGTTTCGTTAAATATCACCAATGGAAGCGACCACACGTGCAGTACGAGTCAATTTTAATTGGACCTCAAGAGTCACGTGACTTTTAAAAAATTAGCACGTGAGGAAATTTCAGGGTAATAGAGGGGATAATGTTAGTAAAGATAGGAAAAGATACTCACTTCGAAATATTATTGGAAGCTGAATAATTTTGAGATATTTCGAGCTCTTAGTCAATTTCCTGCGAGTATTCTCGAGTTAAGATTTTTGTTAGTGGGGTGACAATCACTCTTATTTTACGAAATATTATTAAAATGTACGAGTTGAATCGATACTTGATCGACTAATTAGTCGCGTGATTTAGAATTCGCGGGTGAAAGTCATCACCAAAACGTAAGCGATAATTAGATCGGAAGTTTATTCGGAAGCACGATTCGTGATAAAGTAAATTAGGTTCGGGAACAATGAACTCTAAGTACGAGACATCCTCAAGGCGTCCACGGCTCGCTGAATCCACCGAGGGGATGGAGCTAAGGTCATTGACTTCTAAGGACATTGGCACGCGCAGCAACAGCTGGAGAGGACGTCTATTGTGAATGAATCCTGGCACGAGAAGGGCACTGACATATTTCCTCAAATTTTGACGAAATTAGGCACTTCTTTAACAAAGTAATATATATTGGTTACGACCAGCCATTGTGTGTGTTCAATCGCTGCGAAGAAGAATGAGTTGAAATCTTGTGAACTTGGGAAACCTAGCACAGTACTTTTGATTAAAACAAATTAGGAAGGACATAGTAGAATTAAAATTATTAATTATTTTATAATAACTTGTTTGTATTTAATTAAGGCGCTATTAAGTGTCTAGCGAAACAGAAGTTTTCTATGGAAATGTTTTATTTTAATTTTGGATGGGGTGTGTGCATGTTTTATAATAGTAATGGGAGTGGACAAAGACTTCAAATTTCAGCCATGTTTAGAGCAGATCTAATTATTTCTCTTAAAATTTTAGGGTATGATTTAGACTGCTCTCAATCAAGTAATATTAACTATGCTGCTTTTAGTTGTCATTAAGAATAGTGCAAATTAATAAATTAATATTCTGTAAAAATATTTTCACAACTGGATGCGAACTAGAGGTTCAGGTACCAAATATACATTTAAAAAAACCCACATATTTTGGAAGGCAGCTTGAACCTAGAAGCCTCACCTTAAATCTGCCACTGCCAGGGAAATCCAAATCTATCACTGTTTCGCTTTCTTAAGGATTAAATTAAAATTGGGTGGTTCTATTTGTGATATGTATTTTATTATGACAACTTGAAGAGAGTGAATACCAATAACAATTCCTTACTAGCAGTTCCTCCGAATTCATGTGGTTTTTCCAGAGGATTGGTCGACAAACTTGTGAAAAATAATGCAATTTCACCAATAACTGAACAATTGAATATATAGCACTAGATATTACTAGATTAATAACTACACTTTAAAGAGTATAATGTTTCATAAAGTGTCATGCCTACTTCCCAAAATTTTCTCTCTCAAGTGTATTTGTTCCGCTGTGAGCGGTGAGTTAAAGAAACTCGCCAGCAGATAGAAGTGACACTGAAGCTGGCCAAGACTAGAATAGGGAATTTGAAGGGCAGACCTCAACTGTATGATGATATAATTACTTATGAATAATTTTAGATGTACCTTTTGATGGACAAAGATAATTTTATTTGTGCTTTAATAATCACAATGTTTTGACTTTGTTACACCTAATGATGATGTCGCTCAAATGCAAGCAGCGGCACTCGCGTAGCCATTCGCACATCGCGCCGGACACAATCTAGTGACTCAGCACATTGCGGCTATATAAGGCCGATTCTCCAAGCATCAAGGCACTCTAGCTGCCACTCCAGGTGGAATTGCTGTCACTGCTTACCAGTCACCTCTGAGTTCAGGTCTAGCCTAAGATGGCCCCTGCTGTATTCCTATTCTCCTTAACCTCAGAGTTGAAGTCAGGCCTAAGACGACCCTTGCTCTAGTTTAGTCATGAGTACTAGCAGATCTCACGGCTCCAGGTCCAGTCCCTCTACAACCCCTGATCTCCTAATTCGTCTCGAGCCCCCCGCCGACCCGCACCAGCGAAGCACGACGGCTCTATCCTCCACCAAAACCGCACGGCGAGTCACCAGCGCAGAGCACTGACTCTACCGGAGCTCTGGGTCGCTGCCATAGCACGACTACGAAAGTGTATTTCATGACAGAATAGACGCTGTCGCCAGATATGGACAAACCCCTTATTATTGCTCCCTCTCATCCTTTCATCAAATAGACTAGGGGTAGATAAGTTCTGAGGGTCTTAATATCTAACTACGTCGTAGATGTGGTTTCTAAAGTGCCCACAAAACCATTTGGATCAAAATAACAGAATATATTTGAGTACTGTAGTTGTTAAGACTTATTGATCTACCCGAAGAACACAATGCAAGTCAGGATGTCATAACACTCACACTGTTATATTTGAACCTGCAGGATTATTTTTTGTAACAGATATTTCTATATAACAACAGAGACATTTTTGCCAGAGAATGCAAAATGACATGTATAACAACATAAATTTTTATAATATTCTCACAAAACAGTAATGAACCAATTTAAACAAATCAAACAAATCAAATATAAGAGTGAAATAAATATGGATTATTCTACTGGCATACCATTTCCTTTTTAAAAAGTTTTCATTGTCCAAAAATCGAGATTTCTTTCTGTAATAAATGATTCGGTAAAGAACAAGATTTATTAATTTTTTGTCTAATAATCTTCTGCTATTCAAACAGTTATCTCAGGAGTTTTTACAAATCTATGTTCCTTGATATTACTCTCTTCGATCCCAATATTAATTTAATATCACTACCTAGCCACCTCTTTCAAATTTACATTAAATTTTTTTGTATCTTCCATATTAACAGTAACTATAAAAGTAAGAGTTGATTCATGATGCCTATTAAAAATTTACAACTGTTCCCAAACAAAAACTAGCGGAAACTTACCACAATTTGCAGCTGTTTACGAAATTCAGAAGACTCCTAACACTTCGTTGATGGCAGAATCGAAAGATTATTTAACAAAACACTACTTCCAAAAAACGTACGATGCAGCACCAGTGATGTATCGAGGCACAAGGTATTTATTTTGTACAAATAATATTGTAAACTGCAAATACATACTGTCTCATAACTTATTTTAAATATTTTATTCACATTTACTATTTGGCAAATTATGTACAATACTGAAATTAAGAATTTAAAATTACGGCTATTTTTTATTCTCAAACTAGACATTAATATGATTTAAAGAAACTTGAAGTTAAATGAGAATCTTAAGATATTAGAAAAAAAAAGTTACCTTAAATTTAAAAAATTGAAACTTTGATTACAAAACAATTGGATTTCCTCTTCATTAATTCTAATCAAACAAGCCCAAGAAATAGAATTTTTCTTAAAATAACAAAAAAGAAGAAAGTACGAAAATCTCAACGACCCCTACTCGTGACGTCCCTGCATAGTAATGGGGTATGACATGCTTCGTCGCCTTTATCTTCACAAAATGGAATACCTTCATTGTCATAGTCTTTTACTCCAGCACAGAAAAAGTATGGCCACTTACAACATATTAGACATGCGATCCATTTTTTAACCTGACAGTACAAATATTTTATATCGTCCTGCCGTACTTCATGATTATTTAAGTTTGTTTGACTTTATTTCCCGAATGCTTTTGCATATAACATTTTGAAGCCAGAGACTCTTTATACACAACATATTACATAGGATTGTAGCCAGTGTGAGTTCCTTCATGTTTTTTCAGATTACCCTTCAATGAAAAAGTTGATTTACACACTTCACAAGAGTACGGCTTCACTCCAGTGTGAGTTCCTAAATGTTTTTTCAAAATACCCTTCACAGAAAACGATGCTTTACATATATCACAAGAGAATGGCTTCTCGCCAGTGTGAGTTCGTACATGTCTGTTCAAAGTTCCCTTCTCAGAGAAAGATGCTTCACACACATCACAAAAGAATGGCTTCTCGCCAGTGTGAGTTCGTAAATGATAATACAAAGTACCTTTCTCAGAAAAAGATGCTTTACACACATCACAAGAAAATGGTTTCACGCCAGTGTGAGTTCGTAAGTGTTTTTTCAAAGTACCCTTCTCTAAAAAAGATGCTTTACACAAATCACAAGAAAATGGCTTCTCGCCAGTGTGAGTTCGTACATGTCTGTTCAGAGTATCCTTCAATAAAAAAGATGCATTACACACTTCACAAGAGAATGGCTTCACTCCAGTGTGAGATCGTACATGTTTATTCAAAGAACCCTTCACAGAAAAAGATGCATTACACACTTCACAAGAGAATGGCTTCACTCCAGTGTGAGATCGTACATGTTGATTCAAAGAACCCTTCAAAGAAAAAGATGCATTACACACTTCACAAGAGAACGGCTTCTCTCCAGTGTGAGATCGTAAATGTATTTGCAGATGACTCTTCCAAGAAAAAGATGCACTACACACCACACAGGAAAATGGCTTCTTAGGAATGTTAGTTTTCAAATGTCTGAGATTTCTCTCTGAGCAAACAACAGACTTATGGATTTTGCATGAAACTAATTTCTTAGCAGAGTGAGTATTAATATGTTCTCTGAGATGCTTCTTTTCTCGAAAGCGCTTATCGCAGATATAACACGAAAATGGATTCTCGCTTACGTCTATATTTGTCACTCGCTTAAGACATTTACTTTCAACAAAAATCGGATCACGAATGTTACATGGTAACCTTTTCTGGGGATTGCATTTTCCCTCGTACTTGTTTCCACGGCTAAGAACTGTAACACATTGCTCAGATATCCAAGTTTCTGGTTCTTCTAAAATATTGTTAAACTCCTTTTCCTCTTCAGTATCCAAAGAACACGAGATTTCTCTGAAAGCTGAAAAATTAATAAATAATCAGAAACAAAATCAATTTAATAAATAATCAATTTTGTATGTAAATGATATTTTTGTAATTTCCAATGAGAGTGCAACCGCGAATTGAAACTGACTGAAATTTAAAATGGAAATTTCTTAAAAAAAATAACAAGAAAATAAAAGTACCCCACCATTGCAAATGCACATTGTTATTTACACAACTCATATAAAAAGAATAAAATACAAAACAGAAACATTATTTGCGAAAAACAAAACACTTTTGGGACACACAATGTACTAGAAGATTTATTGGCAGACTGCATTTTTACAATAATAGCGTAAAAGAGAGAATTATAACAAAATCAATCACTTTTGAAACTTAATACAAAGCATGTAGGTAAAAGTAAAGAAAAAAAGAATATTTACCCAAAATACGATAATATAATAAAGATTTGGTAAAGAAAGATTAAAGTGAAGGTGTGCAGCAAGATAACTGTATTTTAATAAAGATGCAACACTGAAAGTAGTACTGGCTCTAAGCTTAATACACGCACACATGTTGTCTACTGACTCTGCACAATAGAAGTTTTCACACGTGCATAGTTCCATCACAATGAACCATCAGATTTATTAGGATATTTAAACCATTAGAAACAAAAAGTAAAATAATGTAAATCCGGCAAAAAGTTAAAGGTTCATGATCTTTTCTATCAAGCAAAATTATTAGATTACATACTCATACAGTATTGTGTGTATGTAAATATTCTGTAAAGAATTATTCCTAATTCTTAATTTTTGTGCATGGATGAAAATTTAAAAAGTCTTTCAAATTTTCCAATTATCAATCAGAAAGTCATACCCTTTTCAACTTTTAATGTGACTGTACCTGGTTCATACAGAAATATAAGAAGCTTAAGGAACAAAAAATCTTCAATATTATATTACGCTGAGAGAAACAAAAATGTGAGGATACTGCTATACAATTGCAACACTCTGCACAAATATCATGCATTGATATGTTAATTTTATATTAAATATTTATGGAAAACTAATATTCTTTAAAATACATTTTTAGTAAAAAACAAAGAGTAAGTAAATCAATGTTTTTGCAAATACTTCCAATATTTATTACTTGACCAAATATAATTTAAATCAACACTTTAGGAACAATTTAAAGGACACTTAGGTAAAATTCTGTGGAGATAAGAGTCAAAATTATTAATTTTGTCGATTATTTTACTTTTAAAATTATTATGATATAACATATATCAAAGCTTGTCTGAAATACAATATCTATTAAAAAAACTATTGTCTTAAAAACTAATTTGCAAAAAAGTCGAAGGAAAAAGTAATATATTCTCCAGAAAACCTTACAAAGTCCAGTAAATTTATTATAAAAAACACTTGCTTACCCTGGTATCATAAGACGAAGGATGCTTAGACACACAATTGCCTATCAATATTTAGAATTACATCAATTTGTTTTAAATACAAACCTCAAATAGATACTGCAGATTTTAGATAATTTTTACCATATTCTAGCATTTAACTAATATCGATGTTCCTCATATTACAGACGCATTATGTTTAACTAGATACCTTTGTAATATTCCTCTCAGGCCCTACCCGACCGGACTATGCTTCGTCTCGTCGGAGTACCTGGACAGTTAATACACTGTTGCCTTTCTCAGGCCATGACATCTTGTAAAGAAGGCTATGAAATATTAATATTATTTTTAATGAATAATAATCTAAAAATGCATTAAAAAATATATAAGATTCATCTCTGGAAATTGATAATAAAAATAAATGCTACATGTAATTCTCTAAGAAAAAGGCACTCATAATTTGTTTTGAAAGAAAACAGAGGCTAAACAGTTTTATAAAAAAAATAATTTCTAAATGAATATTAAGAAAAACATTTAGTGAAATTTTATAATAAATGAATTGTCTGCAGTTAATTTCGAGAGCACAGGAAGATAAAAGTGAACAAGGACGAACATCCAGTAGAGTGTAATCAGGGAAAAAATGTTAAAATATTTACAGAACATGAGATAAAATTGTTGTTGTTTTACAACAAAAGCCCCCACAAAACCATAACAGATAATAGTATATGTAAAACAAATTGGCTCATAAAAATCTTACCTGAATGTTTATAACCTTTTTTTTGATAAGGAGTCATGATCCTCTCTAAAACCACTGTACACTCCTTTAAATTTAGTCTCTTTGTAATTGGCTCAGCAAACTCTTCCACCCCATCTCGCTCATTCTCAGGCAGAGATGATTCCACTGCTCCACATTTAAAAGTCTCACTCACTCCTTTCAATGACAAAGGATCATTATGATAATCTAAAGTTTCAATATACCAACCATTCTGAAATTGCTTCTCTTCTATCAAATCAGAGTTAGAAACATTAACAATTGATTCAAAATCCAGTACTAATCCAGTTCTTTCAATGGAAAAACTGTCCTCTGAATTAACAGAATTAACTGTTTGTTCATACATTACATTCTGCTTGCTCTGTGCACGACCAAAGTCTTCCATAGTCATTAACATGTTACCATCCAATGATATAGGCAACCCATCACATAAATGGTTTGTTTCCTGAGAAATGGAATTAATTTCTGAATCTGAGTTGACTTCCAATACTTTGGCCATTGATACATTGTCAGACACTTTAGAGCTTAATTCACAATCATCAATCTCCTTCTTGATTTCAATCTTTATTTCAGATCCAGAAAGAATTTCTCTTTCCTCCTTAATGTGTATAACGTTTCTCCTTCCAACACTATGTGGATACCCCTCAAGGGGATCTTTCAACTCTGAATCACTAACACAAGAGCTTCTTTGTTTATCAATCTCAATTTTTACTGATAATGGAGATACAGCTACAAAAGTAATCGGAAACAATTCATCCTCAAAATCCTTTTCTTCTTTACAGATTACCTCAGTTTTATTAGCACTTGTGTTTCGTATATTCATCACTGGATGAATCTCATTCAGAGTTTTTGATAATTCCGTTGAAACATTTATTGCATTTGATTTAGAATAACCCACTAACTGAAGATCAATGTCCTCACTTTTGACATTAAAACTTTCATCACTTCCATGTGAAAGATCTTGGTTATAAATTGTAGTCTTTTCATGTTCCAATACATCACATTTATCGTTCTCTATCAGATTCACAAAGCATTTTGTCCTTATGTCCTCCATGCTTCTCTCTGTAGTGCCCTTTAGGCGAAAATTTCTCTGAAACTAAAAACAGAACAATAAATAAAAAGCAGACATATATTAGTACTGTTATATCTATTGTGGAATATATTTCAAAGTCTACGTATTGATTGTGAGATCTGTAATAACTGAGCAGTTTCCATACAAGAAGCTACATTAATAACAGATACATCCACTTTTTCACAATACACAAAATCCAAATTATTTTTATGCCATCATAATTCATTGTTTTTACAGGATCTACCTTCATTCCAGGATGTTCCATAATCAGTTTCGGCATTTATATTTATATACATAAAATATATAAAACAACTTATGTGCTTTTAACCACTAAAAAGAAAATAACTACTTAAAGAATACAATACTTTTCAAGAAGCAGACTCCTTACATGTAAAAAATTCACATAGTACAGACAACACGCAATATAATACACATATCATAAAAAGCGAGAGTCTTGGTATTATATTATCACAAATTCCCCCACATTATATTTCTATTATCACTGTTTCGGTACATAAAAAGAAAACTTATTCATGGGTATACTGCTAATAAATGGTCCTCATTATTTGAGCCTTCTTCTTCAAACATGACTAATATTCACATCAAGAAATTCACACAAATATCACAAAACCATTAATAGTAACAAAAGAGAAGAACTGAAAATGGAACCATGCAAATACCAAGTAAGAGAATATATTGAGAAAGGTAAAAATATAAAGATTTAGCAAGATTAATGAAGTTATGATGATGACTGCCGATTAAGAAAATGTGACAAAATTGCACACACACAGAAACAAGACAAAGATATGCTGAACACTATTACATATGAAGTAAAAATACTAAATCCCTTGTATCAAATATTACAAAATATCAAAATACTACTGAAAAGATGGAAGGACAAAGGATACAGAGTCCAATACATGTAAAGAAATTTATGTATAAATTTTTGTATTACAGAAATTGACCTATGTAATACATATACCCACCCAGGGAACACACGTTTAACAAAGCACAGACTGCGCAGGTTCTAAGGGGTTTGTGTGTTCCTGCAAAGTTGAAAGATCTGCCAGCAAAATAGCAGCTACTGGCAGGGCTTCCCTAGCTGGACAGGTTTCAATGGAGGTTCCAGACAAAGTGTGTCCCATGTCGACCTATCATATCCCAAATAAGCCCATCCTTTGAATATTATCACCTGCTGCCTTGGGAGGAATACCCAAAGGCTAAGGGAAGGAAAACCCCAACCGAAAACCAAATGGTAATGAGGCCGCCATTGTGGAAACACAACCTTCCTTGGTACTCATACGGTTGCCACCCCTTTATTGGTGAAACACCTCAACAAACGCCTCAGAATATAAATAAGAAAGGAAGGCATCACTGCAATGACACAAAAACGAAACTGAATTTGGTTACATAAAAAGAAAATTTAATCTGCATACAGAAAGTAATGATAATAGTCGGTGTCTCACAGATTTTGCAATAAAAAAGAACATGAAAATTGCAAGCACACATTATCAACACAAACAGATTCACCTTGGAACACGATTCACACTTGATAGCACAGTGTTGAATCAAATAGACAATGTCCTCGTAGATTCAAGACATGCTTCAGATATCATGGATGTGAGAAGCTTTAGAGTCATAGAAATTGCAAAAGTGGGCAGTGACCACTTCATGATCAGGAAAAGATACAGGCAAAGACTATTGCTTCCTGGCAGAACAAAAGGAACAAGTATCAGGAAGTATGATACAAGTAAATTCAGGGATAGTTGGATGGCCAGAGAACGTAAGCAAGAAGTTGAAACATACTTAGATGGACCAGTACTACAAAATACTAGTGAAAGGGATGCAATAGACTCTAAATGATGTCAATGGAAACTAGTTATTAAAAAATCAACTGATAAAATATTGGGGGGAAAAGTGGAAAAGAAGATAAGAAATAAATGGATCCATGAGGAATATAAAAGTCTTGCATGGACAAGCAAAGAACAGATTCAAAATGTTAAAGAAGAATACCAGAGCCAATATATAAGAATTTAAGGAGACTATGAACAGGGTAAAAAGAGTACTTAAAAGAAAGAAAAAACAAGAACAAGAAAATGAAGTAGAAGCATTCCAGGATCTGTATAGCAGAAGAAAAATTAGAAAGTACTATGAAACTGTGAGAAGCATAAGAATCTGTTTCCAGCCTGAGATGTTAATGTGTAAATACTAACGAGGAAATATTGTAGGCAATGAGCAAGATATTCTAAGTATATGGAGAATACATTTTCAAAATTTCCTTGGTGTGCAATCACAAGAACGTTCTGCACAGGAGAAATTGATATCTTTAGGTCCACAACCATATACAGCCCCGCCATCAAAGCAAGAAATTGCTGAGTCATAAGAAAGAAGAAAAACAACAGAGCACCTGATAGCATAGGATAACATAACACATGAACTGATAAAATATGGTGGTACAAATAGATGTACAGAAAGCTATTCAAGAACAGATAGTAATGGTTTGGTATGAGGAATACATGCCAGAGGATTGGAATATTTCCCTTTTCTGCCCAATTCACAAAAAGGGTGATTAGCTAACATGTTCCAACCACACGAGAATTTCTCTCCTAAATGTTACTTATATGATATTTGGAAATTTTTTTGCGGTTAGATAGGAACCATACGCTGGTATAATAATAGGAGAATAAAATACGCTGATATAATAATGAAATAAATATTAAAGTTTGAAATAGCCATGAATTACTAAAAAATCATTAGAAATTGCATCTTTAAACAAAATATTTGGGTGTGGTTTCACTCTTTACTTACTTACCAAATATAATAACATTAGAAATAGTAATGCCTTGTTGGCATTTATAAAAGGAATATTGCATTACACCAAAGAGGGAAATAAAAAGTGCCATAGAATTCATACTGGGTATATCTTATGCATTCTAATAAAATATTCAAAAAATACAAGGTCGTTCTCATTTTAATTCTACTATTTACTTCCATTATTTCATCAATATAAATATTAATTTTCAGTACTAGAAGGTGAAATAGCACTAACAAATAATATGTTAGTGTTAGTAGAAGGGAAAATAAGATGTTGTCCTTTAACAGGTTCAGTAGACAAATATCCATAAAAAATTATTATTTACCATAAAACTCCATGGAGCAAAACTAAGGCAACGATAAGGTTAAAAAATAGTCAGAGAAGATTTACAGAGAAAGAACTATTAGAATTGTTAAAGAAATACTTCAGGTCAAAAACTATTTTATAAAGAGCATTAACAAAAACATATTAAAAAATAACAATACAAAAAGTAACATGGGAGAATCAGTACCAACTAAGAAAACAATACATGTCCTATTTCCCTACAATCAATATGTGTTAGGTCAGCTTCGTAAATTATTTAGAAAGAACATATAGAATGAGACATTAGATATTGGGTGGAACTACTAAGTAAAGGCATGAATTGTTTTCGAGGCATAGGTTAGAAAGAACTGTTGATAATGCATTTCCTTGCTTCAGACGTATATTGATTTCATATTCTCCAGGGATTTTATTTTGTTCTTAACTTTGTGAAATGTTTTAGTCAAAATAATTTCTCTCAAATTAATCAGCTTCTTTAGGACATAGAATTCTCTAAGTAGTTCCTTGGGAACTACTAAAGAAAAATATTAAACGGAGTCAAAATTGTCTAGTATGCATGTTATATAGATTTATAATACTCATAGTTTAAGTTTATCATTAAGAGCAGGAATTAAAAAATTAAACAATATGCATCTGCCAAAGAAGATGGTATGTTGCGGTTTACTTTCCTAGAACAATAACCCCAGCTTAAACAGACACTGTATCTTGGTCTCATGATACAATACATTACAAATCAGTAAAGGTCTTTAAAACAACAAATTCTCAAGGACACTCGGGTATCTAGAACCAAATTCATGCATGTCACTTCATCTTTATGAAATGTCACTGTCTACACTCCTGACAAACCAAGGCAAATAATTGCTGAGCCCATCAATGGATTTGTAGGGTTGTTTTAGTCAATGACAGTAGTGACATGGACACTTACTGTATATAGGATATGTTGTGGGATTGCCCACTTATGTGTCTGGGCAGGTATACTACATTAGAGAATATGGAAAGGAAGATATTCTAAACCTGACAGCAGAAAACATGTCAATTGACATGTATACAAAGTATGCACATTATATAGAATTTGTTAGAACAATAGATGAATTAGGATGGCATATCAAGAATAGATAAAAAAACTCTTATAAGGTTTTTCAAAAAGAAAGATTCTTGTATTGCTTTATGTGACAGAGACAAGGAGACAGGCAAAAGTCAAGACAAATGAATACTAGAGATTAATGAGGTAAGGTCATCTGTTGCAATAAAATCACTTTTTACTTGCCAACGTTTCAAAATTATATAATTCCCTCATCAGGGCTATAAAGAATAACAAGAATCAAAAGATTTATGGTCATCTACTACAATTGTACACAATTTTCTATTATGCTGTTACACACCTTGTAATGTATTCTTAATCTTACATCTTAGAAATCATTTTTACGCATTTTCTTACTTCTCATATCTTTTCCCTTAACACAATATGATACAAACATTATTAACTACTAACACCATGTGGGTTTGTTTACAAACAATCATCAATGTAACCACCTATACTGTACTATTTCATAATTTGTCAATTCCAACATTTTAATCCCGACTTCATATAAACATACATTAATTATACATACAAAAATGATACAACACTGGTAATAATGTATAGGCATATATATTAAAAATTAGAGTAAACTATAGAAGAATTTATTGATTGTACCTTTGAGTTTAGAGAATTATCTTCCCTAGGTTATTCTTTTTTTTTAATGCAATATTGCCATTCACCCCTTTTTTAATTGTTCTAGCAATTGCCTCAGAAACACCTTTAGAATAAACTGTGGCAAGTAAAATGTGATTTGATTGCAACAGATGACCTTATCTCAATAATCTTCTGTATACTGTATATTTTAAGAGTCAAGATGCCCCACTGATGATGAAGGTGGTAGTGTTGTCACTTCTCACCAAGTCATCCCGGGTTCGATTCCCAAAGGGGCCAGAAAAATTTGTAGCTTTTCACATTTACGTCCCAGTTCATATTGACTTCATGTGACTACTGAAAAGCCAAACTTCATTCCTCTATCCAGCTCCTCCTAGTATCAAAAACTAACTACTAACCACTTCTAATAACCCTTCCTAGTGGGCCAAGTTGTTGGTAAACCCAGCTAACAGGAGCAAACTAACAATAACCTACCACCCGACTCCTAACTCCTTTCGCTCCATGTAAATAAACTTCACGCTACATTTCCCATCTACAAATACAAATTTAAAAAAAGAAAAAAGTGGGTTAGGAACAAACATGGTACGGACACTTACATATTACAATTTATTTTGCAGCATTTTTCAACTCATATCCATAGCACTTAAATTGTTAGAAATACTCACTTGCACAGTGATTACGTCCTCACAGTAAAACGCCCTCTTACATAACCTAACAAACTTACAGGTAAGTAAGGAAACTATTTCCATATTCTAATCCTACCTTTAGATATGGGCAGCAGGGAGATATTACGATCTTATGACCATGCACTAGACCACCATACCAGTATCCAGTACACAATCAGTGAATTACAATTCCTGAGCAACTTTGTAAGTTAACTTTTTACATGCACTGAGAGGTGTTCTGATCGAAAAAATGACACTTTCAACACTATCTAGAACAGAAACCAAATATCAGAAAATTTATATTAGGCTCAAGCTAAAGGAACTTCGTACATGCATTTCTCAGAACAAGATCAACAAGAGCAACAACTAGACAAAGATTATAGTCTGTGATCTAGAGTAACAGAAATTGACCTACTGCCAGCCATCTTGACCTCTGGCGTACGCTACTGTAAACAACGATGTAATACGCTATTAAGTGTTTCAATTTTAAACCAACAATTTTACTCTAAGGTAGGTAAGATATTATTATTGTTATTATTTTTATGAAGTACGAATTGCCGAAGTTTTGTGTTTGTTTGATTTCACTCCAAATAGAGGTTCAAGTGTGTAAAAATATTGTTGGTTTCCTAGACATTATGGGTTTGTGTACTTTTTCAGGTGCATGAAAAGACTTCGAACCTCAGAAAGGTGAGCCACAAGTATTTTGTGATTATACTATCATTGTTTTATAATAAACAGAAGTTATGATATTCTAGGTTAACATATTATCATATTGACAATTTTTAATAAGAAAATGTGTACATATATTTTCAGAAACATGAGAACAAAAGTGTAAAATGATCTGAGTAGTGGACTGTTTTGACTCAATGCATGTTATATATTGTGTTATACAGTTGGTTCACTAAGAGATGTGTCAATTACCAGAAGCATTATCCTTCATTTCATGAGCAAAATGATAGTGAAAATATTGTACATTTTTGCCGTGGATTAACTTGGAAGGTCTTTTGACTCTTTTCATTGGATGGGCAAAATGTTAACTTAGTTTTCAAAATACTTATTGGAGGGTAAAGGTTATTGTTGGGTTGAAACTTCTGGGTCCTGAAGATATATTGATTCAGAGACAGCACCATATGCAAATCATTTTTCAAGGGTGGAACACTTTTCAGAAAAAACCAAACAAAGGCTTGTGACTGAACAGTATATGCATGATGATTAATTAATCCTTTGAAACTGATCAGAGGTTTCAGTATCTCAAAAATTTTCTTGAATTATTCCATGCATATAAAAGTAAATAACTTCAATTTTCTCTTTCCTAAGAAACTAAGACTGTTCTCATTGCAACAACACAGGGTTCTCTCGAGTTTCGTTAATATTGAGCATATTAACATAAATTTGTGTACTTATTGGCAGGAGTATCTAGAGAAATGAACTGGAAAGCAGGTTGGGAAACATTATAGTGGTTATTTAGGTATATCATTAAGTATGAGCTAGAATAATAAATTAGGATTCAGAATTCATTTGGTCTGACAAAATTAATCATCTGGCTTGGGTCTCATAGAAACATGAAGTGAAAGGTTTTTCAGAACCCCAAGTGTTAAGTATCAACATTTGTCAAATTGTTAATAAAATTATGATTTCTGATGATAATATTGTAATATGTAATGAATGCTTCCGTATATTATAGGATTTAGGTGGTTTTTGCAATCATGAGATACTGAAAAAAAATGTTTGGTTAGTAAGGATATTCTAACTATTACTGAACCAAGAACTGGAAGTGGATATTATATAAATAAGGAAAAGTATAAGAAAATTGTGGTTGCCACATTCTGATGTAGTATTTATTGTTCTTTATAATTATGTAATTATATCAATATTGTCTAGGTAGTTTTCTATTGTTATGTTGTATATTACATAATGTGTAATAGCAATTTTACTTAGCAATCATTAATTGTTTCTGCATTGTTTGTATAGAAGCAGGCTGGGGAATAACTATGTCAGCTGCTCTTGTGACGACCACTACTTGGGAAGCGTGATTGGACTGGAGCTATACTGCAATGTGTTTTTTGGGCTGACACCTGTTAATATCGTTGCATTTTCCGCAATGCAGGACTTCATTCTTTCTTTCCTTACTACTGCAATATGAATGTTATTCTCTTTTCTCAATGTAAGAGTTTGTTTGGAATATTAATATTACCCTTCTCTTTTTAGACCACCATATGAAGTATTGTCAATGCATCGACTACATAGATCAAGCACTTGTGGGCAACTTTAAGTATGGACTCTATATTGGGCCGCGGACATGGGGGCCTAGAGGAGAAAGAGAAGGAAATCCTCAACAAAACTATTAGGCATCATGAGGGAGACATACTATATTGCTGTGGTATTTTTTAGGAATTAAATGAGGAAAAATGATTGTAAAATAATGAATTAATATTTTACTATATATTCACACCTTATGGTCAGTACAAGTTTAAGGACACATTTCCTCCTTTGTCAGCGTAGCTTGAAAGGGGCTTCACACCAATATTGGTGGTATATAAAACAAATCCCTATCATGCTCTCAGTTGGAATTTTCAAATTTTAAAATGGACCGATGTCAAGAAATTTTTCGATTAAGGAAAAACCTATATTTAAAATCTTGTAATTTTAAACAATCTAAAATTGTGATTAGCTGCATATTTTTGAACAACAAGCACAATTTGCAGGATACAACAAATTTATTGTGGCTGGCATATATCAATACAATGACTTAATTGTTCAAAATAAAATTTACTTCTACAAATTTAAACAATA
>NNCF01128710.1:0-15084 GCA_002313205.1 Laupala kohalensis
TTAAATTTACGTTAAAATTTATTAAAAATGGTCGTTGCGGGGGAAGAGTCTTAAGAATTTTGAATAAACGACGAAGGTGTCTTTTTCACTCAAAGTTTTGTTGTGATAACACTTGCCTTCTTTTGACGTCCAGGACAAAAAGACGCATCTTACAGAGAAAATGCGAGGAAAGTAACAGGAATATTAGATGTATTTGTAAAAAAAACTTTTAATTTTACTTGAAATTGAGAAAATTATTGCATGTCATNAAGAAAATTATTGCATGTCATTTCCGGAGGTTAGACACACATATTTTTTGAATAAGCACATAAAACAAATTGACAAAACATTTCAACTTAGTTCTTTGTTGAATTCAAATTTTGTTCTTTTGATATAGCAAGATCTTCTTAAATTTACGTTAAAATTTAATACAAATGGTTGTTGCGGGGGAAGAGTCTCAAGAATTTTGAATAAACGACGAAGGTGTCATTTTCGCTCAAAGTTTTGTTGTGATAACACTTGCCTTCTTTCGAAGTCCAGGACAATAAGACGCATCTTACAGAGAAAATGCGAGGAAAGTAACAGGAGTATTAGATGTATTTGTAAAAAAAACTTTTAATTTTTCGTAAATTCGAGAAAATTATTTTATGTCTTTTTCGGAGACAAATCACATATATATTTTGAATAAGCACATAAAAAATTTTGACCAAAACTTTCCACTTTTTTTATAGTTGAATTCAAATTTCGTTCTTTTCATATATCAAGTTCTCCTTAAATTTACGTTAAAATTTATTAAAAATGGTCGTTGCGGGGGAAGAGTCTTAAGAATTTTGAATAAACGACGAAGGTGTCTTTTTCGCTCAAAGTTTTGTTGTGATAACACTTGCCTTCTTTCGACGTCCAGGACAAAAAGACGCATCTTACAGAGAAAATGCGAGGAAAGTAACAGGAGTATTAGATGTATTTGTAAAAAAAACTTTTAATTTTACTTGAAATTGAGAAAATTATTGCATGTCATTTTCGGAGGTTAGACACATATTTTTTGAATAAGCACATAAAACAAATTGACAAAACATTTCAACTTAGTTCTTTGTTGAATTCAAATTTTGTTCTTTTGATATAGCAAGTTCTTCTTAAATTTACGTTAAAATTTAATACAAATGGTTGTTGCGGGGGAAGAGTCTTAAGAATTTTGAATAAACGACGAAGGTGTCTTTTTCGCTCAAAGTTTTGTTGTGATAACACTTGCCTTCTTTCGACGTCCAGGACAAAAAGACGCATCTTACAGAGAAAATGCGAGAAAAGTAACAGGAGTATTAGATGTATTTGTAAAAAAAACTTTTAATTTTTTATATAATTGAGAAAATTATTGAATGTCATTTTCGGAGGTTAAACATGAATTTTTTGAATAACCACATAAAAAAATTTGACAAAAAATTTCAACTTAGTTCTTTCTTGAATTTGAATTTTGTTCTTTTGATATAGCAAGAACTTCTTAAAATTACGTTAAAAATTAATACAAATGGTTGTTGCGGGGGAAGAGTCTTAAGAATTTTGAATAAACGACGAAGGTGTCTTTTTCGCTCAAAGTTTTGTTGTGATAACACTTGCCTTCTTTCGACGTCCAGGACAAAAAGACGCATCTTACAGAGAAAATGCGAGAAAAGTAACAGGAGTATTAGATGTATTTGTAAAAAAAACTTTTAATTTTTTATATAATTGAGAAAATTATTGAATGTCATTTTCGGAGGTTAAACATGAATTTTTTGAATAACCACATAAAAAAATTTGACAAAAAATTTCAACTTAGTTCTTTCTTGAATTTGAATTTTGTTCTTTTGATATAGCAAGAACTTCTTAAAATTACGTTAAAAATTAATACAAATGGTTGTTGCGGGGGAAGAGTCTTAAGAATTTTGAATAAACGACGAAGGTGTCTTTTTCGCTCAAAGTTTTGTTGTGATAACACTTGCCTTCTTTCGACGTCCAGGACAAAAAGACGCATCTTACAGAGAAAATGCGAAAAAAGTAACAGGAGTATTAGATGTATTTGTAAAAAAAACTTTTAATTTTTTATATAATTGAGAAAATTATTGAATGTCATTTTCGGAGGTTAAACATGAATTTTTTGAATAACCACATAAAAAAATTTGACAAAAAATTTCAACTTAGTTCTTTCTTGAATTTGAATTTTGTTCTTTTGATATAGCAAGAACTTCTTAAAATTACGTTAAAAATTAATACAAATGGTTTTTGCGGGGGAAGAGTCTTAAGAATTTTGAATAAACGACGAAGGTGTCTCTTTATCTCAAAGTTTTGTTGTGATAACACTTGCCTTCTCTCGACGTCCAGGACATAAAAACGCATCTTACAGAGAAAATGCGTGGTAAGTAACAGGAGTATTAGATGTTATTCTAAAAAGAACTTTTAATATTTCGAAAATTGAGATAATTATCGGATGTCATTTTCGGAGGTTAGAAACACATTTTTTTTGAATAAGCACATAAAAAAATTTGACCAAAAATTTCCACTTTTTTCATAGTTGAATCCAAGTTTCGTTTTTTTAATAAAGCAAGTACTTCTTAAAATTACGTTAAAAATTAATAGAAATAGTTGTTGCAGGGGAAGAGTCTAAAGAATTTTGAATAAACGACGAAGGTGTCTCTTTCGCTCAAAGTTTTGTTGTGATAACACTTGCCTTCTTTCGTCGTCCAGGACGTAAAGACGCTTCTTACACATAGAAAGTAAAGTAAGTTAAGGTATTATTGGATGTATTTGTAAAAAAAACTTTTCATTTTTTATAAAATTGAGAAAATTAATGGATGTCATTTTCGGAGCTAGACACATACATATTTTGAATAAGCACATGAAGAATTTTGACCAACAATTTCCACTTTTTTATAGTTGAATTCAAATTTCGTTCTTTTCATATATCAAGTTCTTCTTAAATTTACGTTAAAATTTATTACAAATGGTCGTTGCGGGNTCTCTTGGCTTAAAGTTTTTTTGTGATAACACTTGCCTTCTCTTGACGTCTAGGACATAAAGACGCATCTTACAGAAAAAATGCGTGGTTAGTAACAGGTTTATTAGATGTAATCATAAAAAAAAATTTTAGTTTTTTGTAAAATTGAGAAAATTATTGAATGTCATTTTCGGAGGTTAGACACATATATTTATTGAATAAGCACATAAAAACATTTGACCGAAAATTTCCACTTTTTTAATAGTTGAATTCAAATTTTGTTCTTTTGATATAGCAAGTTTTTCTTCAAATTACGTTAAAATTAATACAAATGGTTGTTGCGGGGGAAGAGTCTTAAGAATTTTGTATAAACGACGAAGGTGTCTCTTTCGCTCAAAGTTTTGTTGTGATAACACTTGCTTCTTTCGACGTCCAGGACATAAAGACGCATCTTACAGAGAAAATGCGAGGTAATTAACAGGAGTATTAGATGTAATTGTAAAATAAACTTTTATATTTTAGTAAAATTGAGAAAATTATTTGATGTCATTTTCGGACGTTAAACATGAATTTTTTGAATAAGCACATAAAAAAATTTTACAAAAAATTTCATCTTAGTTCTTTGTTGATTTTAAATTTTGTTCTTAAGAAATAGCAACAACTTCTTAAAATTACGTTAAAAATTATTACAAATGGTTGTTGCGGAGGAAGAGTCTTAAAACTTTTGAAGAAACGAGGCACGTGTCTCTTTTGCTCAAAGTTTTGTTGTGATAACACTTGCCTTTTATCGACGTCCAGGACATGAAGACGCATCTAACAGAGAGAAAGTAGAGTAAGTTACAGGAATAATAGATGTATTTATAAAAAAAACTTTTATTTTTCGTAAAATTGAGAAAATTATTGGATGTCACTTTCGGAGTTTAGACACATATTTTTTGAATAAGCACATAAAAATTTTGACCAAAAATTTCAACTTTTTTTTGTTGAATTTTAATTTTGTTTATTTGATATAGCAAGTACTTTTCAAAATTACGTTAAAATGAATAGAAATGGTTGTTGCGGGAGAAGAGTCTTAAGAATTTTGAATAAACGGCGAAGGTGTCTCTTTCGCTCAAAGTTTTGTTGTGATAACACTTGCCTCCTTCCGACGTCCAGGACATAAAAACGCATCTTACAGAGAAATTGCGAGACTAGTAACAGAAGTATTAGATGTATTATTTTAAAAAAATTTAATTTTTCGTAAAATTGAGAAAATTATTGGATGTTATTTTCGGAGGTTCTTTTGATATAGCAAGTACTTCTTAAAATTACGTTAAAAATTAATACAAATGGTTGTTGCGGGAAAGAGTCTTAAGAATTTTGAATAAACGACGAAGGTGTCTCTTTGGCTTAAAGTTTTTTTGTGATAACACTTGCCTTCTCCTGACGTCTAGGACATAAAGACGCATCTTACAGAGAAAATGCGTGGTAAGTAACAGGTTTATTAGATGTAATCGTAAAAAAAACTTTTAGTTTTTCGTAAAATTGAGAAAATTATTAAATGTCATTTTCGGAGGTTAGACACATATATTTATTGAATCAGCACATAAAAAAATTTGACCAAAAATTTCCACTTTTTTAATAGTTGAATTCAACTTTTTGTTCTTTTGATATAGCAAGTTTTTCTTCAAATTACGTTAAAATTAATACAAATGGTTGTTGCGGGGGAAGAGTCTGAAGAATGTTGCGGGGGAAGAGGTACGTAACAAGAGTATTAGATGTTATTGTAAAAAGAACTTTTATATTTTCGTAAAATTGAGAAAATTATTTGATGTCATTTTCAGAGTTTAGACACACATATTTTTTGAATAAGCACATAAAAAATTTTCACAATCAATTTCATATTAGTTCATTGTTGATTTCAAATTTTGTTCTTAAGTAATAGCAAGTACTTCTTAAAATTACGTTAAAAATTAATACGAATAGTTGTTGCGGGGGAAGAGTCTTAAGAATTTTGAATAAACGACGAAGGTGTCTTTATCGCTCAAAGTTTTGTTGTGATAACACTTGCCTTCTTCCGACGTCCAGGACAAAAAGACGCATCTTACAGAGAAAATGCGAGAAACGTAACAGGAGTATTAGATGTATTTGTAAAAAAAATTTTAATTTTTCGTAAATTCGAGAAAATTATTTGATGTCTTTTTCGGTGACAAAACACATATATATTTTGAATAAGCACATGAAGAATTTTGACCAAAAATTTCCACTTTTTTATAGTTGTATTTAAATTTCGTTCTTTTCATATAGCAAGTTCTTCTTAAATTTACGTTAAAATTTATTACAAATGGTCGTTGCGGGGGAAGAGTCTTAAGAATTTTGAATAAACGACGAAGGTGTCTTTTTCGCTCAAAGTTTTTTTGTGATAACACTTGCCTTCTTCCGACGTCCAGGACAAAAAGACGCATCTTACAGAGAAAATGCGAGAAACGTAACAGGAGTATTAGATGTATTTGTAAAAAAAATTTTAATTTTTCGTAAATTCGAGAAAATTATTTGATGTCTTTTTCGGTGACAAAACACATATATATTTTGAATAAGCACATGAAGAATTTTGTCCAAAAATTTCCACTTTTTTATAGTTGAATTCAAATTTCGTTCTGTTCATATATCAAGTTCTTCTTAAATTTACGTTAAAATTTATTACAAATGGTCGTTGCGGGGGAAGAGTCTTAAGAATTTTGAATAAACGACGAAGGTGTCTTTTTCGCTCAAAGTTTTTTTGTGATAACACTTGCCTTCTTCCGACGTCCAGGACATAAAGACGCATCTTACAGAGAAAATGCGAGAAAAGTAACAGGAGTATTGGATGTTATTGTAAAAAGAACTTTTAATTTGTCGTAAAACTGAGAAAATTATTGAATGTCATTTTCGGAGGTTAGACACAAATACTTTTTGAATAAGCACATAAAAAATTTTGACAAAAAATCATCCTAATTCTTAGTGTAATTTAAATTTTGTTCTTTTGATATAGCAAGTACTTCTTAAAATTACGTTAAAAATTAAAACAAATGGTTGTTGCGGGGGAAGAGTCTTAAGAATTTTGAATAAACGACGAAAGCGTCTTTTTCGCTCAATGTTTTGTTGTGATAACACTTGACTTCTTTCGACGTCCACGACATAAAGACGCATCTTACAGAGAAAATGTGAGGTAAGTAACAGGAGTATTAGATGTATTTGTAAAAAAAACTTTTAATTTTTTATAAAATTGAGAAAATTAATGGACGTCATTTTCGGAGGTTAGAAACATATATTTTTTGAATAAGCACATAAAAAAATTTGACAAAAAATTTTAACTCTTTTCTTAGTGTAATTTAAATTTTGTTCTTTTAATATAGCAAGTACTTCTTAAAATTACGTTAAAATTAATAGAAATGGTTGTTGCGGGGAAAGAGTCTTAAAAATTTTGAATAAACGACGAAAGCGTCTCTTTCGCTTTTATAGTTTTGTTGTGATAACACTTGCCTTCTTCCGACGTCCAGGACAAAAAGACGCATCTTACAGAGAAAATGCGAGAAACGTAACAGGAGTATTAGATGTATTTGTAAAAAAAATTTTAATTTTTCGTAAATTCGAGAAAATTATTTGATGCCTTTTTCGGAGACAAAACACATATATATTTTGAATAAGCACATAAAAAATTTTGACCAAAAATTTCCACTTTTTTTATAGTTGAATTCAAATTTCGTTCTTTTAATAAAGCAAGTACTTCTTAAAATTACGTCAAAAATTAATAGAAATAGTTGTTGCGGGGGAAGAGTCCTAGGAATTTTGAAGAAACGAGGAAGGTGTCTTTTTCGCTCAAAGTTTTGTTGTGATAACACTTGCCTTCTTCCGACGTCCAGGACATAAAAACGCATCTTACAGAGAAATTGCGAGACCAGTAACAGAAGTATTAGATGTATTTATTAAAAAAATTTTAATTTTTCGTAAAATTGAGAAAATTATTGGATGTCATTTTCGGAGATTAGACACATATATTTTTTGAATAAGCACATAAAAAATTTGGACAAAAAAATTTAATTTTTTTCTTAGTGAATTTAAATTTTGTTCTTTTGATATAGCAAGTACTTCTTAAAATTATGTTAAAAATTAATACAAATGGTTGTTGCGGGGTAAGAGTCTTAAGAATTTTGAAAAAACGAGGCACGAGTCTCTTTTGCTCAAAGTTTTGTTGTGATAACACATGGCTTCTCTCGACGTCCAGGACGTAGAGACGCATCGTACAGAGAGAAAGTAGAGTACGTTACCGAAATAATAGATGTATTTGTAAAAAAAAACTTTTATTTTTCGTAAAATTGAGAAAATTATTGGATGTCATTTTCGGAGTTTAGACGCATATATATTTTGAATAAGCACATAAAAAATTATGACCAAAAATTTCAACTTTTATTTGTTGAATTTAAATTTTGTTCTTTTGATATAGCAAGTACTTTTTAAAATTACGTTAAAATTAAGAGAAATGTTTCTTGAGGGGGAAGAGTCTTAAGAATTTTGAATAAACGACGAAGGTGTCTCTTTCGCTCAAAGTTTTGTTGTGATAACATTTGCCTTCTTTCGACGTCCAGGACATAAAGACGCATCTTAAAGAGAAAATGCGAGGTAAGAAACAGGAGTATTAGATGTATTTGTAAAAACAAATTTTAATTTTTCGTAAAATTGAGAAAATTATTGAATGTCATTTTCCGAGGTTATACACATATTTTTTGAATAAGCACATAAAAAATTTTGAACAAAAATTTCCATTTTTTCCATAGTTGAATTCAAATTTTGTTCTTTTCAAATGGCAAGTACTTCTTATAAATACGTTAAAATTAAGAGATTAGTTTGTTGCGGGGGAAGAGTTTAAAGAATTTTGAAGAAACGACGCACGTGTCTCTTACGCTCAAAATATTGTTGTGATAACACTTGCCTTCTCTCGACGTCCAAAACAAGATGTGTATAANATAAAGACGCATCTTAGAGAGAAAATGCGAGGTAAGTAACAGGAGTATTAGATGTATTTGTAAAAAGAACTTTTAATTTTTCGTAAAATTGAGAAAATTATTGAATGTCATTTTTGGAGGTTAGACACATATTTTTTGAATCAGCGCATAAATAATTTTGAACAAAAATTTCCACTTTTTTCATAGTTGAATTCAAATTTGGTTCTTTTAATATAGCAAGTACTCCTTATAAATACGTTAAAATTAAAAGTAATGGTTGTTGCGTGGGAAGAGTCATAAGAATTTTGAATAAACGACGAAGGTGTCTCTTTCGCTGAATGTTTTTTTGTGATAATACTTGCCTTGAGGGCTTTAGTTCTTAGCTCTCGACCAGTTTCTGCCAGAGATTACAATCGATACCTNTACATTAAAGAAATCACAAACCTTATACTTTGGTCATTTTTTATGGGATGAATCCTTACTTCTGTGAAATTGTTTTACAGGAGAACAGCAGTTAGTTAAAAAATATCTGATATTCAGAATTTATTTTGGTTATGGTACAACAAAAACTAGTTTTTTTTCTTTAAGTAGAGGAGAAGAGAAAAATAGTAAGTTATGTATTTTATTTAATTAAAGATTGTGTCATTTTAATGTCATTTACTTTTCTAATTTATTTTGTTCAACCCATTAATACCCAAAATATTTTTTATTCCTTATTCATACTATATCTCAGTACTATAGGAAGTAGTAGAATTATAAAACTGAAATCAGAGAGTCATTTTTAATTTAAATTATTGCTATTGTACTGATGTACAAATAGATTGCTGGGCAGATATATGATGCATTGAGGAAGTAACACACCACACTCAAAATTTTCTCTTACTCTGCGAATTATAAATAAAGCACTTTAATGAAGAAGATAAACTTCATTTCCATTTCTGTTTAAAACGATAGCACGTAACCAAATCTAAATCTAATCAGCTCTATTTTAATGATTTTTTTTTGCCTTCAAATTGTATTCAAAAATTCCAAATTGCTGAAATGGGACCTTTAGCTTTGAAATGAACGGTCATTTTTATATTTTGTGTTTGATCATACTTATTAAATTTTTAAAAACTCTTTTATTTTCTGAAAGCTGTTCTTTGCTATTGCTTTCTTCACAATATCAATTCCAAAATCAGTGTCCCCCCTGAACAATACATCCTTTTTGATGATAGAGTATGATACATAGAAAGGTGAAATCTGCGTATCCAATAATTTCTGGATGTAGTATCAACAAATCATTTTTATAAAGTTCGAAGAGCCCTTAAGGTAAACGATTGAGCCCAGTGGGATATCCACGTGAACATCACATTGTTGTGGGTGATTTCATGTTAAATCCAAATGATTGTAACTAACATAGGAATTCGTTTTTGTTTCTCAAAGCGAATGAGTTTGTAGAACTGCCCATAGCCACTTCTTCTGGAAAAGCTTGCGTTTCGTATTTGCTAAGCTTTACATTTTGAGTACAAAAGGCTTTTCGAGGGACAGATGTTTATCGTTCCGAACGTAATGATGATGAGATGATACAAGTTGATGCTACTGTCTGATAAGTAAAGGACGTGTATAGAGAAATTGTTTTTTAATTAACCAAGTACATGTGTTTTCAATATGTATTATTGGTAGGATGTCTTTCAATAGGATAATTTTGTAGGTATTTTATGAATTGTTGGATTTTTAAATTCGTAAACAATTTACATCACATTTATTTTGAATTATCAAACACTTCCGCAAGTGAATAATTTAACTTTTTTTAATCGATTTCGATTAATTTAAACACATGATGATATTGGTAAAATTGCATTAATATTACTTTTATCTGAATTTTTCTACGCACAATCTTGAAGGTCTTTTAAAGTGTGTGCAATATTTTTCGGTCACTAGTTTTTTGCGCCCAGTAAAGAAGTCCATTTCCCTTCACTCACTTGCGCGTCGAATAACTCGTCCCTTTTTTCTTTTGTTGCTGTTCACTTCTTAAGTTATATTGTATGTAAAAACATTTGCTTTACTTTCATGCAGAGTCTCGTTTGCAAGTAATGCACGTTTATTTGGAGGCTCATTTTTCAATATTTTGAATCCATCTTGTACAACCAAGTGTTCGCAAATTTACCGATCGCCTTTTAATCCAGGAAATGATGACAAAGAGTCGAAACTATGTGATTAAAACACTAAAATTGCTTTATTTGTTGTAGGTTCGTGAATATACAAAGATCAACAATCGCTGTGTAATCCTCCAACTGGTTGCTACAACCATATTTTCATATATAACTTCTTTTCCTCCACGCGGTGCAATAATAACGTGTGGTAAAGCCAAATTGTGTGATTTGAGCAATGAATTGAAGATTGATTGAGGGGTCGGGGTGGCTAGAAATCAAGCAGCAACGCTTCGTCCACCCGTGTTCACGTCGAAGGGGTCACCGTGACTGAGGGGGCCGGGACGGGCGCGGGTACCGTCTAGTCCCGGACCGTAGTACTCGCTCTGCTCTTGCGTCGGCACCTTGTCCTGCGGGAGGACGCCCACTTGCACCACGTCGTCAGATTCATGATCTAAACAAATTAAGTAAAAAAAATCGTAATATCTCGCGAACTCTGCTTTAAAGTAAATCCCACGAAACCAAAGGGGTGAAAGTTTCGTTAAAATTACAAACATGATGATATAGCAGACATGTATCAGCTTCCCCTTTATATTATAACATATGTTGCCCGGGTTTTTGGTTATTCCAATCTTCTTTTACTTAACATAAAAATAAAAATTATGGTTTTACAATCATTAGTATAGCTTCCAAATTTTACAAATTCAAAATAATAATAATTTAATACAAAATTTGAATGTATCCATAAGCAAGAATATCCTTGGGTGTGCCCACCCTTCAGCAAGCAAAAAAATCTCTTAAAAGTTACAGCAATTAAAAGTCACAGCATTAAAAAGTAAGAGCATTTAAAAGTTACAGCATTTCCATTTACAGCATTTCCAAGTTACAGCATTTTCAAATTACATCATTTCCAAGTTACAGCATTTTCAAGTTACAGCATTTCCAAGTTATAGCATTTCAAAGTTACAGCATTAAAAAGTAAGAGCATTTAAAAGTTACAGCATTTCAATGTTACAGCATTTCAAGGTTACAGCATTTCAAAGTTTCAGCATTTCAAAGTTACAGCATTTCAAAGTTACAGCATTTCAAAGTTACAGCATTTCAAAGTTACAGCATTTCAAAGTTACAGCATTTTAAAGTTACAGCATTTAAGAATTACGGTATTTGAAAGTCACAGCATTTCAAAGTTTCAGCATTTAGGAATTACAGTATTTAAAAGTCAGAGCATTTGAAAGTCACAGCTTTAAAAAGCATTTAAAAGGTACAGCATTTAAAACTCACTGCATTTAAAAGCATTTAAAAGGTACAGCATGTGAAAGTTACAGTATTTGAAAGTCACAGCATTTTAAAGGAGCAGTTTACTTTTAACTTTTGACCTTTTTCCGTAAAAAACGTTTTTGTATAAGGTGCGAGCTACAACATCGATTTCTCTTTGGTATAAGAACGCACATCATCATAAACCTTTGAATACGAGCTTCCAAAGGAACACGAACTAAATCGGTTTTGGAGAAACATAAGCCACATAACCTATTCGTAGACACTGTTCTTTGAAGAAGCATTTCATGTAACTCTATTTCTACGCCTTGTGGAATTTCGACTTTAAAAGTTGGTTCGTCTGAACTCGAGTGAGACGATTGTAGCGATGATTGTGATGATAACACCGTTTCTTCTTTTTGTGAGATGGTCTCAGATGAATCTGTTTCTATGTGTTGCGACAAAGTAGTTGATGGCAAGTTCTCCGTAGATTGATCTTAAGGTTTGTGGCCTTCAGTTGTAACACCGAAGGCCTGTGAACAATCAAATCCACACAAAGTATTAGAAATATTTAATTCTACATGCAATCATGTGGAGAACTTTTGTACTTCAGATATACATGAGAAATCTTTTGTGTGATAAATTCCTGCGAGTAGTGTACCAGTGTATTACAAACAGCACACTTTTTATCATGATATATTTTTTTTAACGGCATGATTAATCTTATCCAATACCGCTGATCTAAAATTATAAAACCGTCATTTTGAAGAATATTAAATTTTCCACAAAAAATTGCACATATATTAGGTTAACAATAACATAGAATTTTTATATAAAACATTACAAGTTTCAAGGACATCCGGGGAGTGTGGGGCGGAGGTTTTCTATTCCGTTGGGATTTTATAAACAAACTACCATGAAGACTTATTGTTCCGATCATTCGGATTTTGCCCATGCCATTGTAAACGCAATGTGTATTATTATGTGAGTTACGATAACTCCATTTGTAATTCTATGATGATTTTTGTAACTAGGGGCATGTTTGTTCTACATTAGTAAGATAACAGTGTTAACGCTTCGGTTCTTTGTTGTTGTTTTTTCTGTGAACAATTTTTTGATAGAACTGAGTTTTTATTTTCTTTCCTATACAGAAAGAGATCTATTGAATTGTGTTTAAAAGACACTTTTTCTTACTGTAAAAGACCATCTTTATTTAATTTTCTTAATAGCATGTAATATCAAGTTAATGTATTACTATGAAGAGTTAATATTTTTCATAATAACATCCGGATTTTAGCTTTAAAGTCTGGGATTTTTGTTCTCCATGTCGTAGATTTGAGATTTTGTTGGTGGCGACTCCATCCCTATTTCCTCGTTTTAGCAGATTGGTTTTATTTACCATAAATGTCATGATTACATCACGACTTAGATGACACTGACATTCTGGAAGAACGTTATAAGTGTATTATTGTACTCACCATAACAAAAGAATAGAGATTAGATGGTAGTAATGAGACGGGGTGAGAGCATTGCCTTGTCATATGTCTGCTGCACTGGTTTAAGCTTGCCTAAGTCCAGCCGTAGATTTGTTCTCAAACAGCTTTAACATTGTTTGAATGAAGGCAGGCTATATTGACTTGCCCCCCACCCCCACCCAGTAGATAAGATGTTAGCGTTCTTGCTCGTCATGAAGTCCTCCCACATTCAATTCCCGGCGGCGGCAGAAAAAATGTATATCTTTTCACATTAAAGTCCCGGTTCATATAGCTCTAGTGACTATTAAAAAGTGAACCCTCCCCCTCGTCCTATCCACATCCTACTACTCCATGTACTGCTGCGATAGTACGCTACATTTCCCATTTACAAATACTACAATATAAAAATTAGCGGCAGAGCTAAATGTTTCTAAAATCAGTCTTTAGTCAGTTTAATACAAAGCTTGGTTTAATTTATGTCCCTGATAAGTGTGCTTATTTTTTAATTTATTGACAACACTTTAAGATTAATGAATGATGTATGAATTATTGATCATTTCCTTTCCTGAAATTACTTTATTTGTATAAGATTTCACCTGCTAGAACGTTGTTTCTCGATTGTTAAAGAAATTTTTCCATGCATACTCATGTTGTGCGATAATTGTCAGGGGAAATTAATCAATCCATTGGCCAGGGAATTTTGGGATCAGAATCACTAGACACCCTGAAAAATAGAAAAATGTTTACAATATTTACAATTTAAAAATATGCAATACACGAATACAAAGAGATAGTTTTTTTCCAAATGGAACAAAGGAAAAATTACACAATATTTACAATAGTTTTTTTTCCAAACATAAAAATTAAAATGTTATCATTATAATGTGATCTATTCATTATGTGACGTTCAATGTTAAAATTGCTTTTCCCATTCAAACTTCCTCTTAATGATCCATGACATCAGTTCTTCCATTAAAGGTCGTAGGTTGGAAGCCCATATTAAAGGCCGGTCTTCATGAGTTAATTTCCTATTGGTTAGATCTTTGAATTCTTTTCTGATGCTATAAAATTCAGAGCAGTTGGTCAATAGATGTAAAGATGTGTCGCTTTCTCCACATCAACAAAGTGTATTGTCTATCAAGATCAGAAATGCCAGTCTAGGAGTGAATGTTCCATGGTTGATGAGGATTCATACCGAGACCTTTCGGGGAAGATGGTCCGCTCCATGTGTGGAGACATATGGCAGAAAAGTGCCCTAGATGACTCGCTCCATCTTTCCTGACATTGTTTTAGAACTTATTTATTTATTTATTTATTTATTTAAAACCAGGTTTATAGGGATACATTTAATGCAAGGGAAATTCATTACATACAAATATGCAAGAGGTTTATTTTTTTTTTAAAACCTGTGCGCAGATCAAGTTAAACTTAAAAACTAACATAACAAAAATGTGACTTATTTTACAAATATAAAACATGTTTATATAATATATTGATAGAGGATATTTATACTATCAAATCATTTTCTTCTTCTATGAATTGGAGATTAATTAGTTTCTGTGTATCTATTCTCATCCAGTCTTTTTATTTTATTTTGATGCATTTTTTACCATGATCCATTGCTTTTTGACTTGTATGAAGTATGTTAAAAAAAATTATTGTCATAATTTCACTACTTTTTAATTTGAAAGATTTGTTTATTTTTGGTGGAACTAATTTATTTTTTATATTTTTATTGGATTCTTTAAATTTTGTGGTCAAGTTGGGATAGTTTTGAAGAATCATCTCCAGAATAAAAGATTCTTTGAGTGATAAAGGTGATTTTGTTTTTTGAATTTTTACGAATAATTTTTTCAAGTCTTTTCTGAACTCTCTGCAAACAAGACAAAGTATTATTATATGCTCCTCCCCAAGCAATGATGCCATAAGTTTCAATGTTATGGAAAAAAGCATAGAATATGGTCATGAGTGAACAGGCATTCATAAATTTCGACATTTTGTATATTAGATAAATTAAATACTTTGATTTTTTAATTATGCTTTTAACATAGATATTCAACTTTAGTATACTATCTATTAACAAGCCTAAATATTTACAATGTTCAACTCTCTGTAGAGATTGGTGATTAATAGATATATTTATAATATTCGGTACACTATCAAGGTAAGATCCAAAAGTTATATAGACTGTTTTCTGTGCATTAAGTGATAGTTCATTTAATCTTAGCCACTCCTGTACAATATTTAGATATCTATTCATTTTAACTCGCACTAATTCGCAAGATGCAGCAGTAACTAATATGACTGTCGTCAGCATA
>NNCF01128711.1:4911-17635 GCA_002313205.1 Laupala kohalensis
GACGCCCAGCAGATCGCCCCCGAAAGATGCATCACTAGCAAGCAAAGGCACCTCGTCGTGAAGCGCCTCAGACATTTGTGTCAGCAGCTCCACAACGTGAAGTGGTTGCAATGCTCCGATCAAGGCCGCTCCGCTGAGGCTCTAAGCCGGAGTGGCCACACGAGCAGCCACTTCGTGGAAGGGGGCTGCGAGTATAAGACCTGGCGCTTCGCGCATTGCGCGCGAGTCAATCTGCTACGAGGGCTGCGTAACAAAGTTTATGATAATGCAGATCCCTCGGCAGTGGCTTGCCGCAATGGGTGCCTCGATGCAAAGGAGGCGCCGATGAAGGAGACCCTGGCTCATGTTCTAAACAACTGCCTGGCCCACGGAACCCAGTGGACGCTGCGCCACAACCAGATTGTTGCAGCCATCAAAGGCGCAGCACTGGGTTCCGGCCACCATGTGCTAGGGGAGTCCAGAGCTTTCACAGCGGACCAACTAAGGCCTGACCTTGTGGTCGGCAAGGGGAACAACATATTAATATTTGAAGTTTCCGTCCCCTTCGCTGGCCGCGGTGTCCTGGACACAGTGCGCGCGGAAAAACAAGAAAAATATGACATACTCCGCGCGCACTTCCTTGATCTGGGATACCTCCAGGCCGAAGTGGTCCCAGTCATCATCGGTTCGCTGGGTGAGTGGACTCCGGAGAACGACGCCGCGCTAAGGAAGATCTGTAGCAACAAGCGGCGTTGCAAGGCCCTGTCGGAGAAGATGGTCCTCGATGTGCTGAACGCATCTAGATCTATTTTCAACAAGCACATCGGGGACCTGGGCCTTGCAGATCCGGAGTTCCTGCGGCGTGGGCGAGGAGCTGCCACCTGCCGTGCTCCAGAGCTCCCAGTCATCGAGGAAGAGGACCTGGGGCACGAAGAAAATGAGGATGCAGGAGCGGAAGAGGAGGACACACTAGAAGAAATCACCATTGATGCGCCCTCCTCTCCCTTTCCTGTATCCCCATTACCAATTATTTAAATTACCCATTATTCTCCATTACTAATTATTCCTTTATTCTTTTGTAAAAATATGTAATAGAATGCAAGAAAGTCGTCTTCGGATATCCATGAGTTCTATGATCAATTTTTCAGGAAAACACATCTTTCTTATCGTATTGTAAATTGTGTGATGTATTGTGACTATCAATTGCAACAAAGGAGCCAAACACATTTTAAAAGACTCATTTCCTCGCATTACGCATTGATTGTTGTTCTACAGCAACGCTAGACATGAATTTTCACCCTTCTGTTCCTTAGACTTCCTTCTACCAATTTGTAATAAAGCGGAGACCTGTCATGCACATCCACACCCACTCCCAAGGCACGTTGTGCGATGCTAAATCGTTTCTACAAATATACTGCAGTAGTAATTACTGATTAAAAATCGTTCAAATGCGTCAACGTCTTTGAAAATCATAAACTATTTTCCGCGACTAGAAATTCATTCTCTGTGGGATTTTAGGGGGGTCATGACCACGTTGACCCTCCCCCCTGTATCCGCGCCTTCTTGTGTGATGCATGCATGACCACTCATGTTTCTACTCGATTTGGCTTTGTCAAAAATGTTCTCGACAGTTTATTCATTCGCCACATTTGACAATTTGCTATTGACCGTTATTCTGAAATCATTGAGTTTTCAGGAATAGGAAACGAATTTGAAATCGAGGCAAAAAATCTACTGGAATCTAGATTAGAGTCGGAAAAATATCTTTCATTATCATCAGTACTTCAACTAATTGATCTACTAATTTAATCTTTTTTTACAGAAATTTTGTAGAATTTTTAAAAAGTAAAACCGGAAAATTATTGTACACTAATCACTATTTTACTAGACTAGAGACTAATAAAATACTCTGGCCTACAAACCTGGAGGTTGAATAAATGAAATTAGATCTCACCAATTGTCCGGTATTTGTGTGACAACCAGACTTCCCGCTTCCAAGTCTGATTATTTGTTTCACTCCCATCTACATCAGCTATATTAATTGTATAAGTTTCTCTAAAATAATGGTTAATGCCCGTTTCATGGGTAATTGTATTTTTAGGACGTTTTGCAACACAAATTACCTACACGAAAAGAATGAATATTCCGCACCCATGAATTGAAACAGCCCAGTTGGTGGAATGATCACAACCATCTTTCTGCGAACATGATTGCTTTGCTGGACCTTTCTCTCTCCACACGCGTGGGGAGATTCGCCTATGATCCAGCAACGGCACCCTGAAGTCAACAGCTGCTTAGGATTATTTTCAATTCTCGTAAATACTCATAGAAATCTCTTAAATTGCGGTGAACCTCACCTCCAGGTAACAGATTAATTATATTATATTGAATGAAAATGTAATCAACATAACATAATTAATATGTTACCTAGCGTTGAGGTTCACCGCATTTTAAGAGATTTCTATGTGTTTATAAACCAGAATGGGAAAATATGAACCCAAACAAAGTACTGCCTAAGGGAGTCGCCGCATAGTCTCTGCGAGACGACCTCAGAGGTCATGGGGTCTCGAAAGTTGAATGTAACTGGCCCGGGAGGCGAACGGATAGCGCAGTGGTTCGCAGATAGCGCAGCATGAGCGCGTTAAGCTCAAAGTCCCGAGTTCGAATCTCGGTCCCGTCTACCATTTTCATTCAACATAACATAATTAATCTCGTAAATACTATCATGTTCAGGCGTTTTGATGACGTATCGGTCACTGGATGATGAAATTTGGTATGGCCCACATATTGCAGCTTTGTGTTTCCGTTCAAACGTCAGTTAAATCGTGTTATTTTTAAATACGTTCAGAGATATCTAAACAGGGTTATTCAGGAAGAGAGCCGATTAGGTACTATTTAATTACGTATCTTCTTAGATTTTTTCTCACGAATTTTGATCGGAATTTTTGTGTGAGTACACAATCATTCATGCTAATGACACAAGAACTACTAATAAATGATCTAAGTACTCATATTTAACCCTGATTAGATGGTAAAGCGTCTAGTAATAGAGCAGCATGGAAACAAACATATTATGAGAAACCTTGAGGTCATGTACATGAGAGTCCTACCCGAGAGGAATCCCACCCGAGGGTACTGAAAATGTTTTAATGCATTTGGATGAATGAGAAATATTCTTGATATCGCCTCAATGCGTAAGAATTATACAAGCCCGTCCTTATGAAATGTTGACCTCTGAGAGGAAGGTTGAGAAGACCGGATGATTGTAAGTTGATATTTCTGTTTACGTTGTGAGATTTACAGAGACCCTGGTAGAGCGGAGTGTGTCTGATTCGTGGCTGGAAACTGTGTTCGTCAAAAATTTCAGAGATAGTTCACTCGAAGTTGGAAGATTTGCATAACCTTATTGCATATATATAAATCAATTTTGATCATAAAATTAAGATCTGTGTAGTTTCGACAGCTTACAGTTTTTTTACGTTTAACAATAATTCTTAAACAGATACTTAGTCTTAGGGTTGAATGGGCTTACGGGCTGAAGTATCAATTCGAGAACATCCCATGGATGCGCTCCTGATTGTATTCTTGTTCTTGAAAAATTAAATGTTTCTGTACTTCAAAAGGTTTAATAAAATTTTTGCACCTTTAATCACAATAAAAGTTCTGCATCTATCACTTTCCCCTATCGCATATTTAAAAAAAAATCTCGAAAGTAGGGCGCGATTGTGCCGAACCGCACATTAATTAACACTTAGATGACCTTAACTTACAATTTGCTTTAGAATTTCCAATTTTTTTCTTCTGAGATTGGGATGTTTTCTGGAACGTACTATGCCCAAGACTATATTCTCTTATGACCCCCCTCCCCTAAAATATTAGTCTGTATCCGCCCCTGCACACAAGATCATCTGAGTGTGGGATTGGTAAAATACAAATTTCTACAATGCAACAATTTATTTTATTTTATTTATTTTTCGATACTCAAATAAGAAGCCGAAGTTGAACGGTAGCACGGTACCAACTTCGTCGTAAAACGTCGTACTAAAGCGCAGTATGAACTTACGTACTAATTTTTAATACGGAAACTACAATTTGATTTTTTAAAAATAAGAAATATAGTAACCAGACATAATGGGGTGCATAGTGCAAGTTGCGCACTGAGAATTTGTTAGCCGGGTCCAGTCCATAGACTTATATATTAAATACATAGACCCAACAGCCTTACGTGCCGGTTGTACGGAGGGGAAAACAATGAGATATTTCTGTCTCTTTCGCACATCGCATTAGGTGGGCGAACTCGATTCCCCTCACCGACTGATGATTCTGCTCACAAGTCGTTGCACAGTGAACACCTTACCACCCCCAAGCGGATGTGCGAGCGAAAGGGCGAAATCTCACAGTATCTTCTGTCTCATGTTATCAAGGACAATCTGTAGCAGAGACGGTTGCCTCTAATTATATTTAACTCTATGGTCCAGTCAGTGCAGCAACCGGTTTTTCTACCCTGCGTCGTGGCTTCGAGCCACGTGTTGGTAAAAAAAGACACGGGGCTTGCTCTCATGTCAATTGACCGTCAAATTCGACTGGACCCAGAAGCAATTATTCGTAGATTTGTTAAGAGAGGGAAGAGGCGCCAAGAATTTGTATTATAAATATGTACCTTTAATGAATCCAAACTGTTCGTTTTGTTTCTTGTTTGTGCTTGATTTATTAACATGATGTGTTAATTTAAAACTCATACTTCAATGTTCGTAGATAATTTTTCAGACACTTAGAGTTAGTGCCTTGGAATACTGTTTTCAAAGAAATTGGATTTTTTAGTTTCATAATTTTATCTAGAAAATGTAAGTAGCACGCTTCAATTAAAATTGCAAAAGAAGGTAAATTTTTCAATATATATTTTCATATTAGGGTTATTTTTAACATTTTTTGTTTAAATGAATTATGGTCCATTCAACCGAAGCTTAATCCAAAGCCAAAGTCTCAATAATTAATGATGAATTCAAATTTTGGGTTCAATGGAGAAGAACCGTCCCAGTCTTATGCAAGACTTGTTCTTAATTTTTCAAAAACCGCAGCTGATGCAGCGTCATCTTTCACCTATAATTATTTTGTCCTTGAAAAATTAAATGATTCTGTGCCTGAAAATGGTGAATAACATTTTATTTATTTATTTATACAGAAAAGTTTACATAGTTAATTGTTTAAATACATATTAAGATGTAAAACCTGCAGAGGTAAACTTAGTTACCTGTTCGCAGGTCTGAAACAAAATTAAAAACTAAAAATAACACAAAAACAATACATTACAACAATAGTATAATAGCATTCATCCCAATAGTAACATAGTTATCGATTTATAATAATTTCTTGTGATATTATTTGCATTATTTTAACAAATAAATGAGATTATTCTAATGAATGTTAGTAGAGATCTGTGAAAGTGGTTCTATTTTTCAGCACAATTCATTTAAAAAAAAACTAGATTTCGGTGTTACAAGAAACTTGGCGATGTTATTACATTTTAACAAATCATAGGTAAATGCAACGAACGTTTACTTCTGTACCTTTTGACATTTTATTTGCAGAACAGAAGTATTAGTTAGCAATTCTTGTTACAAGAAAGTCTCGTACATTAATAATGCTCTCAAAAATGTCTCAGTTGCGTCGGAAATAAACTCAATTTTCTCTTCTTTTGCACTCTCCGCCTTTGTGAGTACATCGTCCGTGGATAATTGTCCCTTCAATGATCCCTTTTGTTTTCTGCGCTTGTGGTTATCACTAGCTATGTGTCTCATCACAGTGTCCCGTCTTTCGAATTCCAGCCTTTTGTCACAAAATTTACATATCAATATTTTATTGCTATTAAAATAAAATATCTCCGAGCTGAATTCACTAGCCCGTGAAAATACCGTTACTTGCAAATATCGAGCATTGCACGGCCACGTTTTCTTCTTTCCGCATACAACCTAAACACACCAATTACTTGAAAAATCCTAGGTCAAATGCAAAATTTGCGATATTTGGTAACGCGTTATATTATCGATTTCGCGATTCAAAAATCGCATTTTTGATATTTATGAACTACACACTCGGGAATAAAAATTCGTTTTATAGCGTTTTACGAATTTTACAATCTCTAAATATTAGATATAATATATTTCTGCGTCTTTAATTACAATAAAAGTTTTGCATTTACCGCATTCCCCTGTCCCACAAAACTATTAAAATAATCCCGAAAGTAGGGTGTTAGAATTAGCTAAATTTTTCTGAGGTTCTGGAATGTTCTATGCCCAAGACTACATTCTTTTGTTATGTTGTCGTTGTTCATTCCTTCAGTCGTTTCCGACCCTTCGTGACCCCATGTATTGCTGCTCTCTTCCTCTGTCCAACACTATCTCCCCAGTCTCTCCAAACTCATATTCATAGCTTGGGTAATTCCATCCATTCATCTAGTCCTCTCAGTTTTTCTTCAATTTTTCCAGGCATTAGAATCTTCTCCATATTATCATGCTTTCTCAAGATGTGTCCAAAGTATTTTAATTTGCTCAGTGGCATCATATCTAAGGAGTATGTGGGATGATTTCTCTTAGCACTGACTAGACCTAAATCCGGCCCAGAGAGGGAACGTAAGTTCCACGAGTCACGAAAGGGTTAAAGTTTGGTATAGATATATGAAAATAATCTATCAGCTGCTTTATTACCTTGTTTATTTATCGCATGTACCTCATTTATTCACCATATCAAGAGCGTTGAAAATTATTTAGTATGCAGATGTACCAAGCAAAGGGACATAACAGCTTTAGAAAACTAAAACAATACTGATGAAATTGATAGAAGAACAAGATTGCAGGTACAAAATTGCATGATTGTGGGCCTACATTGAAACTAAATTTTCATGACCCATACTACACTATCTATGGGACTAATTTAACACAAAACATCTTCAAATAAGATTCAAAGTTATTATGATTAAAGTTCCAAATATAATAAGTATTAATGTTGCTCAGTTAGTTTTAGATACAGAGAAAAGTTGTGAGTACGAGAAATAAGAGTGAAGGGTGTATAATTACATTAATGTCAAGTGTTTTTCAAAATTAACCAGGTACACATCTCTTCCATAAAATGTACATTTTTAAGACATCTTTTATATATATTCCATATAGTTTTATGGAATTTTTAGAAATTTTGTGATACATAAATGAGTTAACAATCTTAATCAAGTTTAATTAGTAAACTATTTTCTGGAACACTTCTGTGAGCATATTATAAAACTTTCGTGCACTAAATAATTTCTTTAATCAATTTTGTAGCTGCTTTAATTAAATGGGTTAATTGTACATGAAATCATATAAATATTGATTTCTTCATAGAGTTAGTTTTACATACTATTGATGAGGGTTTTAAAAGTGTAGGAGAAAGCATGTGCATTGATTTTGCACACAGGTTTTAATAGGGAGTTAGGGTAAATAAAACAGAGAAGGTTGAAAAATATTTATAAAATTATGAAACATGATTTGCAAATAAGCCAAAGCTGGGGGGGGGTCCTTCGTTGTAGATTTGAAGGAGTGGACAGCCCTGAAAGGAAACACTGTTTACTAGAACTGCCATATAGTTACATTACAAGATAAAGAGGTAGGTATCTGTTGTCGCTTCTTGATTTGAGTGAATGCGACGAGTCTTATTCATTGACACAAGGTAACCTTTCGACCTTTATTCCATGCTCGCACCTGTTTATCCAAGTCTGAATAAATCTGTCCATGGCATGATTTTTTACGATTATTCATCCATATTAAAGTAGAATTCAAATTATTTATAATGTTTAAGTGTCAGTAATATTTTTAAATGAGAAAGATGTTTAATTTTACTTTAATATCAGTTATTTTCAAAGACATTTTTATGATTAATCTATTCGAAATTTTAAACTCCCAAAATTTTTAATGACACAGTTTGCATCACAACTTGCGGGCACTCCTGCATAAAACAAATGAATGAAATAAATAATAATGTAGTTTCCATCCATAGACAAGAATAAATCATAAGCTAAATTTACTTACAGATACAGATTGCATATTAGGCATCTATAACTTATGTCCAGCTTTGATCATTGTGTTTTCTATTCATAAATATTTCATAACTGTGTACTGCAAGAGTATTGTTAAAAAATCTCTTCACAATGTAAAAAACTTTAATGCATCAATGGTAATAGGATATGTAAGCAATTTACTGTTGTAAATTTTTGATTAAGAATGCTCATAGAATAGACATCAAACTCGACAAAAGTATGAAATTTCTCAAAAAATTAAGCAATTAATGGCAAAGACATGCACATAAAAAAATTAGGATTTTCACTCTTAACTGCTAGGTTCCTACACAGAAGGGCAGCATGAGGATTCAGACCACTCCTGAAATTTTTTATAAATTGGACTGAAAATATTATTTCTGTATGCAATATAGTTCATTAAAATTTTTCAAATAATTGATAAGCAATTCAAAAATTCAATACATGAGGATATATAACTTTATAGTTAACATCAATAAGTTTCTGGTGAGAAGTCTAGACTCCATCCATTTTCTCTCATCACCTGATAAGAGTAGGTTCCTTTGAAACTCTACCACAATGTAATATTTTACTGAATCATATACGATCGGAAAGGAAAGTAAGTGAGTTACTTAGAAAGCAATGAATTGTTTTGTATAAACATGTACTAATAAAATAAAAATAATACCCTCTCATTACGCACAAGGTTTTATTCTTACATTTGCACAGCATTATATGAAATCATTGAAAATACATCAAACATTATATATTTATTTTATATTTTTATGTTAACAAGAACACTTGGCAAGTACGTATTAATACACCTTAGTTTATCACAAGGCACTCATCACAAATGCTTATTATATAGACTATCCTGTGATTTCTCAATTTTCTGTTCAGTTATCACTGAAGTTAAATCTATGTGATTCAGAAATAACATTCTTCATAAAAATGTCAATTTTTCAGCTCCAAAAAGGCTTGGGTTAAAACAGCAATAAAACTATGTAACTTATTTTAGTATTCCAACTTTCTTGAGAAACACAAAATCAATTAGTATATCATTACAATACTGAAATCAGTGGTGCAGCAGAATTTTATTATAATTGCAATTATGTTCCAATTAGGGTTCTGATTTTAAAATTAATCAGGTATAATCATACATTTATTTAAACTTAATGATTATTATTTTAATAATTTTCATAAGATAAATACATAAAATAATACACCTAACACTTGCAACTTAATCTCCAACATTCATTATAATATTTATACATAACTGCATAATACTTGGTGGAAATTTTAACCAGACATCCTTCTATACCACTGACTGAAATACAACTAGTTTTACACATTAGTTTACTTATTGATATACAATACCACCTTCATTTCAGAAAACCAGATGGGACATTCATATTTAATAAGTCAAAATAGGAAATAAAGTCATTGTTATTTGCATAGAGATTCACACACAATTAATCTAACATTACAAAATGGGGAGATACCAACATAGATGCAACCATTTACACTGTCTAATTTCCAAAACCATTTATGTTGAGCATCTAATTTAATTACTTATCTACTACAAAAAAGAAGAAGAAGAAGTTTGAAAGGCCACATGCCAATATTTTTGGAAATAGGACCTTTGTCAAATTCCTTGTTCCCAATCCAACAACTCAAAAACCTTCAAAATGGTTCATTCCTACCACTCAAAGCAAATTCACAAACACACATAAAAATAATTTCTTGTTGAAAGTATGGAACTATTTACCTTTTCTACATAATAATATTGACATGTCCTTTTAATATGTGGATGACAGTGACAACAGCAAAAATAAAACTAAAAAAAAATTATTGAGTTCAATTTTGTCTTTCACAAACAAATAATGCTAATTTTAAAACAGAGTTAAGGAAACCATCACTATTGTCAAATTATTGAAAATATTCACAATATTGGTTACTGGTCCTTATGATTCAAAATAGAAGATAAGGTTAATGATAGTTAATTAAGTGAAACTGGAGATATATTATTAAGCTGTTTGTAAATCAGCATAAAATCCTGAAGAAAAGTTTCTTTAGAACATAAGTGAATGCCAGAATCCCAGAATGACTACAACAAACTGTGTCCAAAAAACCTGAAATAACTGGAACCACAATAAAAATACCACAATATCTTCACATGTAAAAAGTAATAGTAAGTTGATTTGCACACATGAGACTGGAACATCTAAAATAAAATCATACGAATGTCAAAACACTAAGTGAAGGGTCAAAGGAGATCACGGAATGTAATGGACTACAAAGAGTAAAAATAAGTAGACGTTCAAAATTTAATAAGATCACAAACAATAAAATAATATGTTCTGTCATTTAAAAAAATTATAATAAAATTCTGTAATGGCATAGGAAAAGTTCAGAAGTTAATGATAGATATATTTTCCTGAGGATTTTAAATCCCATGGAAATTTTATAGAAAAAATTAACTTATTACAATAGTTCAACAGAACAAGCTATTGCTGTATGGTTAAAAAATTATATTCCAAATCGAAGATTGATATACTTTAATTGACCGAGGTGAAGTATTAATTTCTCCTCATAAGTAATTACTCTAAAGAATTACTGTACTGAAATAAGAAAACAAGAAAAATAAAAATAGAACTTTTAAAATCTTGACTATGAGACAAGTAAAAATAGCATAAATTAGTACAAAATACAATGAAATTATTTTAATACTGAGTCCAATACTGCATTATTCATGTGGAAGTTTCTCCTCCAATAGCAAGTAACAAGAAATGGTCCCAGTGTTATATTGGAATCCTTTTGTTGAAATGGTGTTCAATCACTTGATCAACAGAAAAATATGAAAAGTAGCCCTAAATGGATCCAATACATCCCATAGATGTAAAGGGCTCTAATGACCTTGCCGTTCATGAGCCCTAAAGCCCCCCCCCCCCCCCAAATTATAGATGTATTGTACTAAAAATTACAAAAAAGTACATCAGTTAACGAACACTACTAGACTTATGTTAATGCTGGTTCATTGAAGATACAAAGTTAGTTATGAACTGTAATTATGGTCAGTAAAATAACACCTGATAGAAAATAATGATTATCACTGCCACAGTGAGTAAATGGTACAGAGCTAAAGGCAACTGTCAAGAGGTCTTCACAACAATAATTACATGTTATGGCTACAAAATGATTGTCTGTAACAATCTACAGAAAATAACATTACATATCTACAATTTAAGTCTTAACAATTCTTAATGAATTTAACATTAATTTTTTTAAATTGATTTCTATAGATTTTCTGCAACCATACAAAATGTATTAGGACATTCCAAATTTTCCAATATAGAACAGAAAGAAAAATCAAATAACAGAAGAAATTTTCTCCTCACAGTTATGACTAATCTCCATTGTTAATATTCTGATGGCTAAGCAGTTTCCCCACATTTAATTTATTTTTCAAAGCTACCTCTCAGACTGTCCCCCTAAATATAATACAGGATGTAATAAAGTTTCAATGTAACAATGACTTTTTGTTACAAGTTACTCTTCAATTGATCTAATTAATGAACTGTTGCTCTTCGAACACAGACATCTTGCAACCTTTTTAGGTTCATCTCCAACAGAGTCAACATTTCAAAAAAATGAAATCTTCTTTCTTCTCAGGCAATTTCATTTCCTGAAATGCCATTTGAAATTAAATGCTTTATTAAATTACACTTGTAAAAATTAGGAGCAACTTCATTACAATTGATTAATGATGAGATCTGTGGCTATTATAAATACGTTCTTCATACCTCTAAGTGCTTGGTTATCAAATAAATGCAATAATGCTTGGTCATCAAACAATAATTCTTCTCACTTTGTCTAGGTTCCTAGACACTTCATATCAATATGAAATATTGTTTTATAAAAATATAATGTAGTATTTATGTCTAGACAATTGGACTGTTTTCATAATAAATACTTATTCTACTTTCAATATCCAAAGCATTTAAATTATAAACTGTATTTTGATTTTCTTGAGTTCCAGACTCAATAGCAAAAAACAAACAAACAAGAAAACAAGAGTAAATATATTAAAGTTTAGATGAGATCTTTGGGATGATTTCATTCCACCATGAAGGTCTCTCCATGCCTCTTGGATTGTGAAAAAACTCAGCTTGAAGATTATCGTACACCTGAAAACAATACTTGACATACAATGTATTATGTGGCAAGTCCTTTGTAAAGAAAGGAAAAGTCAATTGATATCAGAAGTGAACAAATCAAACTGATAATATTGTGTCTGCTTAACTTTCTCACACAGATCGTCACTACACATTCAAACACCTTCCTCAATACATCAAAAGACAGCAATACAAAGAACAATCATAGTTTCCCACTAAAATATTTTTTAAATGTATCCAAATAAAATCACATTAGTAACTTTTTTTAAGGGAAAGTTCTTCATACCAATCTGTGACTTCTGGTAACAAACAAGTAGAAGTAATTTTTGTTTTTTCGAGTTATGACTATTCAAAGTTCCGAAATCCTTTTTTGTTATAAACTTATTATTCAACTTCAATAAAATGTGCTAATATAGCTATAAAGTTTTAAGATAAAAATGTATTTTCATTCCAATAAATATAAAAAACTAATGATGTTTAACTACAAAAAAAAAAAAAAAAAAAAAAAAAAAAAAAAAAAAAAAAAAAA
>NNCF01128711.1:23733-54312 GCA_002313205.1 Laupala kohalensis
AAAATAATCTTCGGCTTGTGCAAAGCCCAAGGGGGAGACTTACTAAAACCTTGATGTAAGACATTAGGTGTGCGTATATTTAAGGTTTCCAAAATTTGTTTGGAGCGATATCCAAAAGGTTTGGTTGCTCTCAGTCTGTTGTTGTAGAAACAGATGGAAGAAGAGGGTGGATGAAAAACCGCGTTTTGCACCAGATTGTCGGGTAAAGTTTGCAAGTGGCAAAAGTGTCGTAGCATGAGGATTTTCCGCCGGAGGTAAAGAGATGGTTTGCCACTCTCGGCATACAAACTCGGAATGGGACTAGTGCGGACCCAACAAGTGAGCTTGCAATGGGGTATGGGGATGAAAACTCCAGCGACTGAAGCGAGTAGAAGGTATAAGGCCAGTGCATAAAAAGAGCAACTGACAAATTTACAATACTTAGAGACCTATTACCATGTTAAAAGTGGTATGTAAGATTTTTGCAATTCTGTTAAATAACAGATCAGTCTGTTCTTAGTGATTGCAAAATGGATAAAGTAAAAACTTTTTCAATTGTTGTCCCAAAGTAATTTAAGTTTACCATTGCTGTCCCATGGCCAAATTTTAAGGATTATACTACTTACTTTTTACATATTTAAAGTGTATATTTGCAGAAACATAGCAGCAGCATACACTTAAAGTATTTGCTTTGTGACATTGCAAGGTGATCAAAATTTGGGGCTACATTTTCAACCCTATTATTAGATCCCTTTCTCTGTCATTCTGGAGTGGAATTTTTTAGTTGAATATTCACATTTTTCTTGATATGTTGGCAACATGAATTTTTTTCATATGCACTCTAATCATTTATTAATAAAATATTGTCGGGAAAAAAAGTTAAATAGGATTTACAGCACCAAATCAAATCCAAAATATTTTTTTCAGATTATGCAAGAGAAACATTCCTTGAAAGATGTACTTCACCCACAAGGGCATTCACAGAAGTATTCAACAGAAGTCAGCAATTAGAAGTTGCTCTTAAGGAAGGTAAACATTATGAAACATCAATTACTAAATTTGAAGAACAATTCTTTACTTTACAATTCTTATGAATTGAAAATGATAAAAATCCAACAATATTATTGATATTCAGTATAAACTTTGCTAATTCATACTGTTGTAATGAAGGCACCCATCTTTTATGATTTGTGATATTAAATGTTACAAAAATTTGATTATTGAATACACATTTTTTTGTTGCATTAGGAAACAAATTATTTTTTCTCTGAGTTATGTTTTGATTTAAATTAATGTTTAAAAAAATAGCTTTATCTCACTAATTATTTACTTCTTTTGGATAAAGAAACATTGAAAGACAACGTCTTGCTTTCTTGAGAATTAGGTAGAGACAGATTTTCTTAATTATTTTTACTCAATGGTTAAAGTGCATTGCAATGTGCAGACTAATCCTATGCAAGAGAATTGTATAACAATCAATCGATGACCACGATTTCTCTTCAATGCACCAGCAATTGTTATCACAGTTCAAGCAAATGAAAGAAGCAAATAGTAATTTTTAAATACCGTTTCTCTCATATTAACAAAATTTACAAAATTAAAAAGATTTTGTATTTAATTAGTTGGCTAATAAAATAAAAATGTGGTTTTGAGAATTTCTTTAAAAATATGAATAATGCACATCTTTATTTAAAGACAAGAAAATATATTAATAACAGCAAGAATATCTGTGAAAACTAAACTCAAGTTGAAATATATTATTCTATAATTTATTCTGGAGGAAGTATTTCAATCTTCTGGCAAAAATGCCACTAAAGAAGTGATTGGGAAAATCTTTCAAGGAAGCCTAATTTTGTAATACAATTAATATTCAGAAAAAGAATTTCTTACCTTGATAGAGCACAGTCAAATTTGGGTCTAAGCACCATAAACCATACAATAAATACAATTTTTCCAGAACTGGTTTCACATTGGCATCCAACATAGGATCAGAACAACGTTTCCAAAAATATGTTAGAACCATATGCTAGAAAACATAATACTTTAAATTAACAGTCACACGAGATTTAAAAACACATAATTGTAAACATATTTTTATACTCAATAGTAGTAGACCAAATTATGTATATGAAACAAAAATAATACATCAAAATATACAAAGATAACAATAGAAATTAAACGCACCAGTAAATTGAATCATATAAAATAAAACATACTTTGTATGTTTACTCTCAGTCAGTTTCATTTGAAAGACCTTATAATTGTGTAATTTTAATTACCATTTACTTCTCTATGTCATGTACTTTGCTTTAGATAGATTAATTTTATAGTACAAGTTACAAGTAAAATGTCAATACTGGTTACACTTTTGTCTTATAAATGTTACTGGTCAAACCCGATTTCTGGATGACCTAGTTTGTTCTAGGCCAAACTAGTTAGTCTTGTGAGTGTCAGGTCAAACTGGATTAGGCTACACTTAATCAGGTACAGTTTATACTGGCATGTTTTTAGGAAATACCAATTCGTGTTATTTTTAGAATAAAGTAGAATTTCTGTTCTTTTTTAAGTTTATCTCTTTATTAAGTGTTAAAACTTGCATATTCCCAAGAAATGTGATTATCTTCTGATAAACTGTACAAAGATACGGAGAACCATATACAAATAAGGTTTTAAGCATAACATCTGTCAGTCCGTGCATAGTTATCCTGGGTGAATGGATGGATTGATTTCTTGCATGTTTCGTATTTAACATAGTATCTGCATGTTGTTTATACACTAGCTCAGAAAATTATTTAAACTTTAATGTACAATGTTAATAATACTTTATACAAAGATCAAAGTACATTTTTGAAAATTTCTCAAAAATGGTTCAAAATTGTTTCTTCATATGTTATGTACACAAAACTTAATTAGTACTATTGCAACCACATAAGCAGTGTTTTGCTTGAAAGTTTGATATAGACACAGGAAAATAATTTCTCTCTACCATACTATCACATTTATTTACTAATTTGAGAGACTTGAAAACTAGTTGATAGTGTAGATGTACCAAGCCGAATGAGAATACAGCTGTTGAAAGCTAAATATAACAATGAAATAAATGTTAGAAGAAAACTAAAGAGAATAATTATAAATTTATAAAAGAACAGAAAACCTACTTCAGTTACAAAAGTGCACGAGTATGTGGATCCAGTGAAGTTACTTTTAGAAAGAATGTAAAGTGATAATAAGAAAACTGAGATATTGCAAAATGACTTGAAATAACATTCATGGAATTTGTTAAAGTTAAAATTTTAATTATTATGGTCATTTAGTTGCAAAGAGTTAGGTATAGTTTTATTACTTTTTATCAATGTGAACACTTAGTTTCAAAAGCAAAGTAACCGCAAAAAAAATTGGATCGTGACATTTTGTCAGGAATATCAGCTTTAGGCACCCCTGATACCTGAAAAGTTGAGGCATGCTGCCTGTCCATTATATGGAAAGTATTGAAACCGTGAAAATTTTTGACTACGACATTTTGATGAAAATATCTGCTTTATGTTTCCCTGAAATCAAAAGAAATATGTAAGTAAAACTGGAAATCTTTAAAACTTATTGCATTATTTTATAGTATTCTTCAAGAATTAAAATGAAGGATTTTATAGTATCCTTCAAGAATTAAAATATCATAATTCATGTAATCTGAAATGGTATTATGAAAAGTAAAAATATTACAGGGTGCTTGATATTATGGCTATGAAATCTTGACAACACTCATAATTTTATATGAGAATGTGAGTGAAATGGCTTTGTACCTCTAGTTTACTAATTGTTTCAAAACAAACTTGGGTGATATTTAGAATTAGAGGATTTTTTTCTATCAAGACGGGTCCAAGGAGAAATCTGTAGATAGGAACATCTGTCAAATCCTTGACCTCCTCCAATGGAATGTTTTCTAGCTGCTGATTTCAAAGTGATATTTACTCAGTGTTCATGTTTTTTAAGTTAAGAATTTTTGTGCACAGTTCAAGTTCTGTTCTGGAAAATGAACTAAACAGAAATACTATGCAAGAATATGTATTTTTTATTTTGAAAATACCTTTTAGCTAGATGTGCAGGAAAGTGGATAAGTAATTAAAATATTAGTTAACTACCAGCAAGAAAGCTTTAATGACAATAATATTTCTTGGACTTATCCACATACATTTTCACAAGAAACATCACCATGGTCTGATTTTTTGGAGCAATTGAAAATAAGCTGTTGTCAAATTTCATCTTCCTTTGACTCCATTCCTCACATCATATTCTATCTTCAGTTGCTTAAGCATAGAATAAGGAATTTAAACATTTTAGAAATAACCAATGAATCAAAACAAAACTAGGAAATCATTCTTTATCTTGTACAAATTAGTAAAAGTAAATATTATTTTTCTTGTAACAATAAGTAAATAAAGACTTGCACTTAATCAGAACATGATGCTTCTTAGGAGAAAAATAATCAGATAATCTTAAAAACTAGGAAATACTACTTTATCATAAACACAAACAGTATGAACTAGTATATCCTAAAAGTGAGCCTGGACAAACTAGTTTATTCTAATGCACTCTGGGAAAGTAGTTTGACCTGATTAAGTGTAGTCAAAACCATGCAGGACTAACTAGTTTGGTCTAGGAGAAACTAGTTTGTGCTGAAATCAGGTTTGGCCGGTCACATATATACTACTTTTATACTTGTAACTCACTAATACTTGGAAGACTTTAATGATGGCTTTATACAAATACACTTATAAATGTAATTACATCATCTGAACCAAATATAATATGACCCAAATATAATGCTATCCCAAGTATTTTGAAGGAAAACTCTGAAAGAGGAAATACTCATTTTATTCTAAACTTATTAATTACAACTTCCCTCAAACTCATGAACAATCAAAGAACTTCCGGGAAAAGCCTTTTTTGTACATGGTCAATATTTTCTAAACCCATCATCAAATAAATAACAGACAAGTGTTCAGAAATGATAAATTCCAGAAGAACCTTAGTATAAGAGTTACTGAGACCAGAAATGCTGGCTACTGCAAATTTTACCATTCCCAACACAACATGTGTAAAACTACTCCCACAAAATAATGTTGCATCATAATATACTAGGAATACAGTGAATTCTTAAATAGTGATAATAAATAGATGTTATAAAATGTTCATTAAAGTACACTACACCCAACTTATTGCTGCTGACCTTGAAGTACTGAAATATAGTGTGAATAAGACTTAAGAAGGTACCTATTTGGGAAAAAAAGTTGAACTATATTCGGGCCCATAAGGTATCTTTGTTACACCTAAGAGGGCTGGATGCGTTACTGCAACTGATAATGTCAAAACTCAAAGCAAATTTAAATGAAAAGTGTATGGATTATTTGTTATTACAGATCAATTTGAGTAAATTTTCTCAATATGATCTAGTATTACTCCGACCAACAGCAGTGGTCTAGTGGTAGTGTCTTCACTTCCATGATCCGGCTGAGCAGTAGAGCTTGGGTTCAAACCCTTCTCGGCCGAACTAGGTGAGGCTTTCAGCTGGGGTTTCCCTCACCTAGTCCAGACAAATATCGGTTCAGTACCAAAAGTTCCTAGGCAACCCAACATCTCTCCTCCCCAATTCCCCTACCCAAGTCCAACGGTTAGATGGAAGAGCAGGTCTAATGGCCTGAACCTTGCCAAAAGGCATAAAAAAATATAAATAAATAAATATTACTGTAGTACATATTTGTCAAGTGTTTCACTTTTTTGGGGTTACTAAAACCTTACATCACATTGTATTTAAAAAAATTTGATTGGTGTGTAAATTTTCTGATTTAATCTTCAAGAGGATTAAACATACCTGAGCATACACTAAAGAAAGTGTTCTTGCCAGATATACTTGAACATGATTCTTGGCTTGGAACCGATTCTTTGATGTCTGAAGATGATGTTGAAATTTTTCTTCAGTAGAATGAAGAAGCCAACATAGTAACCACTCAAATGCTTCTGATACAACTGAAATTATGAAAAAAAATTATGTTTATGAAAATGCTTTCCTTTAAAAATTATTTTAAAATTTTACAATTCTTACATTTCTGTGACAATACATCATCCAAATCATAGCCGCTGAATTTTCTCTCCAAGATAGCAGATGCATTAAATATAAAATTAGCTGTTTGCAATGGGGACAATACATCTTTTTTGCTTCCATTTTCATTCACAGTTCTCCATTGCCGTAAAAGCCAGTTGCTGGCCTGCTGTACTAACACATTATTGTCTCCTTCATAAGTTACTTTAGCATCATGATTGTTTCGTAGATCACCCAACCCAGAAGCTACAAAAAATAAATAAGAAATATTAATTTCAAGTTTCCAGAATATTCCATAACTTTAAGTTCTGGATTGAGTTAAGTCACTAGTTCTGCATTTATGTAACTTTCTATACAATCTAATAAGGAGTTACAAAGATTAGTAAATAAATATTGATGGAGAGCATAATAAATTAGACACTAAAACAATGTATCTTTATGACATACCTCTGAGATAACCATTACCACCACAGGCTTCTCTGCATTCCTGAATAGCATTACTACATGTCCATGTAATGAGAGGTTTGCAAGCTGATACCATGGCATGAATCTCTGCAACCATTCCACTCTACAACACAATATGTTTGATAAATATTTTAAAGTTGACATAAAATTATCACAAATTTTTACTTCTAGTTAGTTTTAGGAATGCATCTAATGTTGACAGATTGTTTATCTCACAAACGTAAAAAGATTTTGTTCGTCTGTCATCATTTATTAGTGCAGAGCGCCCTTTCCGCCACATGTCTGTCATCTTCAACCCTTTTAAGCACACTGAAGATGATTGCTATGCGACCAAAAGGGTTGTTTGCATCAATACACAATGACAGATGGAAGAAAACATATCTTATTTGTGAATTATAGTACTCCCATAATTCATAGTATTGAAAAAATTTACTTGATCAAGTTTACAACAAAATCTAATAATTAAATATTTTTTCTTTTAATTTGTGGTCATTGAAACAATTAAATTCAAATAACATATCAGGTTATTGACTGTTTCAAATTTCTTGCTATCAATTTTTTAAAAAGATTGATTTCCACAGGAAGTTAACATATATTGATGAGCATTGAAAAGGGAATGAGTTTAAAAGAATACAACACAGTAATTCCCATTAATGTCTGAATGCCTTCATTATGTCAAAAGATTTTCCAAATCCAGCAATGAATGTCACAAAATAAAACTGCATCATAAGACTTGCTGAGGTATTCAAGAAATTTCGGGCACAATATTTAAAGAACAACGAATTGTCAATTACAAAATAAAAACTTTGTATAGTTGCTGTTCTGGTACATTACATCTGATACCACTATATAACCAGCATCATGAATGAATGCCAATCAGCATGTCTGTCCTCGTAAGTGGAACTGCCAATGCCTCTCTTTCTTTATTTAATAAAGCAGTTGACATAAATCAATAAAAACACACCATGTTTAGCAGAAATGCTCACAAAAAAATAATTCAAGAAAGTAAGTGACAATATTAATCAAACTAATTCTATTAGACAAAAGACGACAACGAACTGAGATGGTACTACAAACATGATGTAAACAAAAATAATTGTTTGCTACTACAACAAATGATTAGAAACTTGTATTCTTCAACTTTTTCGAGCCCAGCAATCACACGAATACTCCAATGGACTCTGACACGGACATCGTCTTGACTCCAGCAAGTGACTTGGTGAACAAGTCAGCCTGGTTCAAATTGGACTTCACATGAATCAATTCAATGATCCCTTGCTCCAGTAAATGTCTGATGTAATGGAATTTTACTTTTATATTCTTGGTCCCCTTGGAATAATTTTCTTTCATAGTTATTTTGATTGCAGCCATGTTGTCCATGAATATCTTGATGGGTTTCTTCACTTGCTTCTCTTGGCCCAATTCTGTGAATAATAGGATTAACCATTCAATCTCAATTAAAACTTCATACAGATCATAATACTCTGAAGTGTGATCTGTATGAAGTAGCCATTATTGTCTCTTCTTCTCCATCTTGACTAGAATTCTTTGACATGGTTTTCTTCTTATTTCTCCACATAGCAACGCAATTGCATTGTTCGACTGTTTGACGACTACTCACTCACTGATACAGCATCAATAGAATCACCCAATCTGCATCAACATATACTTCAATAGGGTTTCCACTTCTCAAATAATGAATACCATACTTCTTTGTAGTCTTTGTGTACGCCAATATATGTTCTACATTCTTCCTGTCTTCTGTACTAGGATACTCACAATACCGACTCTGTTTAGACAAAGCAAATGCCAGATCATATACTGTTCCCCATGCAGCATACAAAATACATTCTATGGCTTGTCCGTACATTGTGCTATTGAATGTATTTTCTTCAGTCAGTACTGGCACAGGAACAGAATGACCATATGATTGACAAATTCTTTCAAAACTTTGCTCACTTAATGTTCTTGGTCAATTTTTACACTTCCATCATCTCTACATACTCTCACAGATAATATAAGTGAGACTGGACCAAGATCCTTTATTGTAATTAGTTCTGATTCACTTAAACTTCTTTATCTGTGCACATTTTCCAACTACAAGCATACCATCTACATGAATGTCAACCATATCTTTCTGGAAATAGACACATGGATCACTTTCACACAGCATCAATCCTATTTGTAAAAGTCACTCGTGCAGATAGCCATTACAATTTCTTCCTGACTGCTTCAGTCAGCACAAACTCCATTTCAACTTGCAGACATATGGCTTCTTCTCCTCTTCAATATGTGGGGCTGCTCCATTAATATTGGTACATCTATGGGACTGTCGAGGTAGGTAACTATTACATTTTCTTGTAGGATTTCCCATTTATTTTCCACTGCAATAGCTATGAATTCTGGGGCAACGTCTTCACATTACAGGGCTGCAAGTTTCTTCAAAATCCACACCAGCTATCTGTCGGAAACCTTGGGCCACTAATCTTGCTTTAAATTTTACTATTTTTCCAGTGTGACCTGTCTTCACAGCGAAAACCCATTTTGATACAATTATGTTCATAACTGGGCTCCTCTCCACTAGTTCCTCTGTTTCCTTTTCTCTCAGTTTCTCATAGAATTTCCTATTCTTGTGAATGAGAACTATTCAAAGCTTCCTGTACCGTTGTTGGGATGATAATTTCTTCAAAACTTTTTTGCAGCACAATAAATTACACAGAACTCTCTCCTTCTTGTGCCTTGACAACTGCCTTTCTGGAACTCTTTCTTCATCCTCTCTGCTTCTTGATTCTCATTTATATCCGACAAGTTAATTTTACACTGGATTGAGTTTCAGTATCACTGTTCTCTGCATCTGTAGATTCACCTTCTTCACTGGTTGGCTCATATTCTTCACTTCTTTCTTGATGAAAAGTATTTTGAGGTTCATCTTCTGAGCTTGAGTCTTCTTCACATTACTGAAATGTCTTCCTTTAAGATCTCAAGTTTTCATCTTCTTGGATAGGAATTTCTTCTCATTAAAATGTACATCACGACTAACAATTACTTTCTTCCTTTGCAGACTCCATAATTTATAATCTTTTCATCCCTTTGGATAGCCCAGCGTAACACAAATTTCTGCTCTTTCTTCAAGTTTTCCTCGATTTGTTACAGTGGCCTATGCTTGGCAACCAAATATTCTGAGATGTCTCAAATCCTTCAAACTATGGCCTGCCATTCCAAATTTCAAAAGGAATCTTGTTTTTGATATTAGTTGGACAAAAATTTCTGAGGTAGCTAGCTGTATCCAATGGTTCCACCTAAAAATTTGGTGGACATCCTGACTTTATTAACAAACATCCGACAGAATTCATAAGTGTTTGATTCATTCTTTCGGCCTTTCCATTTTGAGATCAAGTTCCTGGAATTGTTTTTCTGTGCAGAATTCTCCATTTTTCCAAATGTTCATTTAACTCTTCATTTACAAATTGAGTGCCAGTGTCTGTTTGACATTCTATCTTCATATTCAGTTGTACTTCAACCCTCTTCAGATACTTTTTAAATAATTCAAATACTTCATTCTTCTTCTTCTTCTTCTTCTTCTTCTTCTTCTTCTTCACAGCGTGAACAAAAATGAAATTTGAATAATCACAAAAACTCACAAAGAATCTTTTCCCTCCTTTGGACTGTGGTTTGATACAGTCTGCAACATCAGTGAGCTCTCAGAAGCACTTGTTTTACTTTACCTTCTTTGGGAAAATTACTTCTCTTCAACTTTCTCCTGATGCAGGCATTACAATCTTCTTTCATCTTCAAATTTTCCTTTTTTATGATTGGAGGCATTTTCAATACAGCTTCTTGATGCAGATGTCCTAAACGATTGTGTCATACTTCAGTAGAAACAAATAATGCTGCCTTCTCTACTTTCACAAATCTTCCTTTCAAGTATTTAATAGTTTTACTGTCGACAGGTGTTACAAATGTCAATGTGCCAATCAAGTGATATTTAAGGAATGTTGTGAATTTGGGGGAGCTTAGGTTGTGTTGGAAAAGCTGAGCAATAAAGGAAAAACAAACCATAGGGAATTTAGATAAAAACTAGATCATTCATTATAAATAAGCCAAACACAAAAAAATTATTCACTACTTCTGGACTCCAATTTTCCAATACAAAAGATAAAAATAGTTCCATTTTCAGTAGTGTACAAATTTAAATTGTAACTCATAATCATAATGTGAAACATACATTATGTTACATAAGCTCCAGCAGGAAGAGTTCTGAGAATCTGGGTTGTCCAGGTAATGGTACATCAAAACATTAAAACCAACATTTTGAATTTAAATCCTCTAAACACTCCAAAGAAGAGCACAATCAAAGTTCAAAACATCAGATTTTAATATTTTGACAATGCATCTACTGAAAAACCTTGATTCTCACATACATACATCATATACACATGAGCACACACTACACGACATGCACACATACATTATGAACATGGCCTCCTTTTAGTAGATAATATTGAAGATCTCTGAATGATTTCTTGGAAGTGTTTTAGTAATTTTTATTGAAGTTTTGTGGACATAATACAGTCTTGTCCTGTTTTAACATTTCATCAGGTTGAGGCAAAAGGAAATTTCCATAAAAACTTCAATAACAATTAATATCACAATTAGAAACATCTTAGATGATAATGCTAGTATAACATAAAAGGTATACACTTCCACCTATTGGGACAAGTTTTGGGAGAAATATATGAGAGAAACTTTCCTAAAACACGAGTCACAAGGAAAATGTTCCATTAAATTTAGTATGGGTCAGTGCATTTAATAATTCATTTACTACCCTATTCTTGGGGAGTCACCATGGCTCAGAGTGCTGAGTTGCTGACTGAATGGCCGGGGTTTGATCTCCGGTGAAGTGGGGATTTTTCATCACACCTCAACATCCAAACTGACTCCCAGGCCTACTCAGCCTGCTGTAAAACAAGGCTCTATCCTGGGGTCAAACCAGTCGGAGCGAGATACTAGCCACATCTCCTTGTCCTAGTACCAAAGCCAAGAAATTGCGGAGCTCTACCCTCAGTGAACCCCTTGGGCACCTCCAGGGCCTGTCATGGGATAGTTTGACCTTTTTTTTATCCTATTCTTGGCTCTATTGACGTTTAAACTGGGAATTAAGTTTTTAAGCACAAAATTATTATGTACTATAGTTTTAACTCACCAATCTGCTTAACTTTCCTCCCGAATTAGATTCTTCCACACAGTTTAAATATTGGTCCGTGAATAAAGAAACGAATATCTTGATAGTACATGCAGCAGCCATATATGGAAATAAACGCCATTGCTACAGAATAAATTACTTTTAAAAGGAAGCACTTTTTAATGCATATTGAATTAAGATACATATATCTCCATCCACTCTCAATTTACCTGAAGCTGATATTCAATTATAGGAAGTTCTTCAGCATCTTCACTTGGAGCAAATTGCTTCCTTACAGCTGAATATCGAATGGCTATGCAAACTGCATGACAAAGAGTGTTAGCACTCTCCTGAATTATGCCAACCCTCCCTGTAGAAAGGTTTTCCAAAGCAGCACCTACAGTATTTAAATAAAAATATGTATAGTCAACAAATAACTCCAACACAACTCAATCACACTTTGCACATTTATGGTTTGTCAAGAAAGAAATATGAAGCTCTTCTTCAGGGATACTTTTTCTTTAAAATTAGTTTTAGCCCTCAATCGTTACAATGAAATGAGATGAAGTTGAAGGTACAGTTGGGTCAGATCCAACCCGATCTCTAAATAATTTTTACTTTCAATATAGGTATACAATTAACAATTCCACCTCATAGCAACATTTATTAATGATAAAGTATATCACAAAAAAAAAAAAACTCTCTTGGCAAAAATTACTAATAAAATTTACAAATTTAAATGGTAAAATGTGAACAAGAAGCTGTTCCAAAATTGTATCTAGTAAAACTAGTACAAGTAAAATATAAGCAAACAGTAAGATCAGTGAAACAATCTTTGAGGTTTACATAAAATTATCAATACCATAAACATTTCCAGTGACTAGTAACTACTAAAAGGAGAGATATATAAATTCAATATATACATTTTGGCTTTCTAAACAAGAACACATCACAAGAGGACGATGAATACTCATAAAAAATGACAGATATTTATTTATTTCTCTAAAATGCACAATTAGTACACCATATTTCCTGAATTCATTTACATAAGATTCATTTGAGAGAAAAAGTAACCATCAAAAATGCTCAAAGAAAAAATCAACCAGTTATACATCTTCAATAATTTCTCAAAATTAAACTCTCCCTAATGTAGATTTTAAATGGAAACAAATACATTAGCTACAAAAAAATTGGGAGCTCAACTGTGGAAAGAAACCTTGATGGCCATTAAAACTGTATTAAAAATACAAAATGAAACCTATATTCTTTTTTTTTGTGTGGGGCTTTAGGGTTCATCAATGTCATTAGAGTCCTTAGGTCTACATTCAGTCTCTTTTGCCAAAACAAAATAAGGAAGAACATGAAATTGTCTATAAATTTTCCNGTGTGGGGCTTTAGGGTTCGTCAATGTCATTAGAGTCCTTAGGTCTACATTCAGTCTCTTTTGCCAAAACAAAATAAGGAAGAACATGAAATTGTCTATAAATTTTCCTTCTAAATTTTTTGTTACTTATTATTTTACCATTTTCAGTCTCTCAAATTTTTTAATCTTCTTGTCTACCGAGGTTTTATCAACATAACTGAAAGTAATTCTCCAATATTATCATCTGAATTGCATTTCATGTACTCCATTGGAGTATTTAAAAGTATGTCCAAAAGGAAATTTATAATTTCACATTTATGATATATAGGATCAACACAAAATTTGTTAATGCAATTGTCTGTATGAGTTTCCATTCTAAAAATTCTAAATTCAAATTTCTGCTGTTGTTAAAACTTCAAGAAAGTCCAAGAAAGGTAAATAACCAGCAGCTTCGATTTACCAAGTGAATTTTGTATGTTTTGTCAGGTTGAACATCTTGAAAAAGTTTCTTCTTTACAGTGAAGTAAATGTCATCCAAATAGCAGTACCAAATTTTGAACAAAAATGAAAAATTTGTCCTTTACATTTGCATTTTAGGTAATTTAATGAAATTCTAATAAAGTCTCTGCTTACACATGCATCCACATATGATAAGAACATGTTTCATGATCTATTTTGTAAAAATGTAACTTTTCAGTGAAGCACTGAGATACAGATAAAACTTGTTAGCTACTCTGTAGATTATTGTGCTCTTACCATTGCCCTCTATTAGTGCCCTAACTATAGCCAACAGTGACAACATTAAAAACTTTTGTGCATTTTCTTTATGTTAAAATATGAATACAAAATAATTTTTACATTTTGGCAAGATTTCTTTTACAATTTTTATGACTGTTGAACTTTAAAATGTTTTTGAGATTTTGAAAACCAGAGTTCAGATGCATAAAAACAGCGGTAGATATTTTTTTATTGTTGTCTTTCAATATCTGTGAAACCACAGGGTTTACACATCACAACTGAATTGTAAATTTCAAAATATTTGTGTGTAAAGTGAAGTAAAAATCTTTGGGAAATAAAATAATATTTGAGTTTTGTCAGCCACACACTCCACTTACATTACATGTCCAGGAATACTCTTTATCAACTCCTGTCACCTGACCTATAGTGGGCAATGTGAATTTCTTCACTTCAGCAAGAATAAATTGTTTTGCTTCAAGGTTCTGTTAGTGAACTGTTTAATGTCAAAATATATAACTCCTCTCATCACCAGAAATCCATCTGCTGAAGTGAGCAAGAGCTCCTGAAACTATTCCTCAGCCAATAATATAAGTGGATTTTGGCTGATATCACTAAATTATATATTTAATTACCAGACATATTTGCCATGGGCTTGTGGTCATTTTATTTATTCTTCAAATCACATCTATTTTCAGCCCTAATTCCAAATGTGATTTTTTACATGAATAAGTCATAATTATTAAATCTCAACAAGTGTTGACAACATGATTATTTATTCACATTATTAACAGTATGATTGACACTTTGTGAAACTGATTCATCAAAAGGAGAAATGTATTACTATAAATATTCAATATTTCACTCTCCAAGTCATACAATGAGTTTTGTTCCCGGTTCGTTTTCATAGGATTTCCAGTTTCAAATTAGACTAGTCATGTGTAACTATTCCTAGGTAAGAGAAAAATGCATTACCCAACTGTTGCTGAGGATCTGTAAAACAGGTTTCATATTCTCCTTCTGGGGTGACATCGCTCATTTTGTTCAACAAGTTCTCTCCTGGTATCCGGTAATTTTGGAACATTATAAAACTAGGGATAAAAATATGGGTTACATATATCACTTCAAAATGTGTGCACATAAATAGCTGCCTCAAACTTACCCATTATCTATTCCATTAAGTCCAATTTTTTCACCCATGTCTCCCACAACTATGCTTGTGTAGGGTAATAATGTTTTAGGATCTCTAATGGGAACCACAAATGCATGGAGGCCATGGCATTCTCCATCTGCTGTGATTAATTGAGCAAATAAAATTGCATGGGTACAAGTCTTACCTGAAATGTAAAATAGAACAATAATTTTTGTCATCTATACATCAAATTATGATTTAAACGTAATAATTACATACCAAGATTACCAACCCAACATTTCGCAGCTAAGAAGTCAGGGGTATTTATTACAAATTCCTGGGATTTAGGATCGTATGTTGCTGTAGTTCTCATTTTCTTGGTGTTGCTACCATGAGACACTTCTGTAAGAGCAAGACAACTCAAAATCTGGAAAGCAAGACACACCTGACAATACATTTCTCCAACACTATGAAATTTGTTTCAATGGTCCTAAAAAAGAACCAGAATTCAACATTTAAACAAACATGTTGTAAGTGTTGATATACACATAATTATGTTAAAATATGTACTAACAGATAACAGTAAACAAAAATTACTAATAGCTGCAAGGCTTATTTTGAGTGAAGCAAGCAATAATATGGAATAACTAATTTCTTTGCAATAGTTTACAATTTTTTTACACTTGAGTAATCAGCTACACAGCAAAATAATAGGCTTCTAAACCAATTATTCTGACCAGTTTCTCAGGATGTTAATATGACCTGATTAAAAGACTCCATTTTTACATTAAAATGTTCTTGGAAGTTATGTATGTATATTAAAAATTATTATGCATGTCAAATCCGTTTATATTTATAGGTATCACGAACAGAAGCAAAACCAATCAATTATAAAGTTTTCCCAACTTACCTCACCATTCCAAGTTGATTTGTAAAACGGTAAGTGACGTTCTGTTCCAAGTGTCAGAACTGTATTGGTGCAAAGAGCAATGCCTAAAGCAAATTTAACTGATAAGTCTGTGTGAAATGCTGCTACAGCTTCATTTATTGTCATCATACACCTTGTCTACAAAATTGAAAAGTCCAAATATATTAGATACAAAACATTTTTTAATAAGAACAGCTTTGTAAAAGAGTTAAGTTACTTTACCTTTTTCTTGTATGGTTTTTTCATTATTTCATCATTATAAAATCTGAATTGATGAAACTTGACAAGCTGTAAAGCAGCACGCCTTTTTTGCTCATCTGATGAGAGTGTTACAGGAAGATTGTGAAACAAGTGGTCAGTACGCAAAGTTTCCCAGACTTTGATCTATATAAAGTGATATAATTAAATGATGAGTATGCACATATGCATCAAAACAAACAATGTAGAAATTTTGATAAGTTACTTGACTCAACAGCATTACAATATCGTACGGGAATCACCTTCAATTGAAACATCTCAGGATCTTCAAATACAAGTTTAAGCCTTTTCCAATCAAATGATGCTTTCCTTCTGTATTCATCCAAAGGACCAGAAGGTAAATTTGGGATAATACTTGTAACTTGTTCCGCCATTCTTCTAATGACTTATTACAAGATTAACAACTGTAATTAAGAAAAATTTTATTACAACATAGTCATTCATAGAACACAAGCCAATAAAAGGATTAGAAGGATATCAAGAAATAGAAATGAATATAAAAGCGATTGAAAAGTATAGGTGGTATAAAAATTAAAAGGGGCAAGACAACACTATTGACTACTAAAATATTTTATTTGTACAATTCCAAAAATCTATTTCCATAGACAGATTACACACATTGTCTTCTCCCGTAGTTCTTCCCACAAAATGTTAACAGAAAATGAATTCAAATAAAGATTTACATCGTGGTGGAATGCTGGCAATCGTCCTGCTACCATCATCTTCCCATCAAACAAGACCCACGCCCTCGCACCCTAACACCCTTGCCATGTATGCAGCATGTATGTCACATTCATGACAATCTCGCGCGTACGTCCGGCGCATACAGTATGTTGATAAAGTAGGGTACCTTTCAAAGTAAATCGATAATTCTCCTCGTCGTTGTAAGAGGCCCGCATCCGGCGTTGCAGTATGCGAAGTGGTGCGCCGGTGGTCGCTGCACGTTCTCTTCAAACGGTGTCCATGCGAACAGATTTCAATTTCGTGCACGTGCTGGCCGGTGTGACGTAATGTGTCGGCGCTGCCTGTTGCTTCGCCGTGTAGGCCCAGCGACGCCCCCTCACACAGGAGGTTGTGGTGGGCGGCCGGGCGCCCGTGCCCGCCGCTGCCAGTCGCGTTCAGTGCCGCTTACTCTTCCCTTTGTTTAGCCTTGATACTCCCCGCCCTGGTCCGTGGACCAATCAAAATTTAGAAAACTCCCGCGTCTATCAAAATGAGTGTTGCCGAGAGGAAATCAAGCAAAGAAACGGCGTACAAAAAATGCGGCACGAACACGCTCTGCACGGGGCTGCATAGGTCCCTCCTCTCTCGCGAAAAGGACTTATTTAACAGTTTTAGAGACTTCTTAATATTAACGCGGCCCATTTTAATCATTTGACGGCGATTGAAAATGAATTTTGACAGCGGTCATATAAGCATCTGGTCCACGAATCCTCAGCATTTGATAACGCATTGGTCAGGCTGGAACATAACTAATAGGATAACACTTCGTTAACATTTTGTTATAAAAAAAATATTTTGCGAAAATTTCAGATCATAATATAAAGTTGTTGTACTTTGTCTTGGAACTCTTTCTTCCCAATGACAAAGCTACACCTTTTAATACAATGAAATAGTTTTTTCCTTTTCAATTAAAAAATAAGTTGGAGTAATTTCGTAAAACACGCGATTTTAGAAGTTTTTTTTCAGGAATATTAAGGTTATTTGAGGAGATAAAGTAGACTTCAGTTAACTTGAAGTATTTTTCCCAAAATTCAAAGGTTGAGAGAATTAACATAACTTTGAAATATAAAACTTCAAATCAAAAATAAAAATTAGTCAAGTGGTTAAAATTCTTAAATCCCTTCATATTATTGTTGCAGCAAATGCCTTTCTTGCTTACTTTATTTTCCCTCCCTTCAATTATATATGTCTACAGATGTTTTATTAGTTCATAATTTATATATTTACTTTCCCAACCCCACCAAGACCGCCCCACATGGGCATACTTCACCTTTCTCATCATGACATTAATGAACTTTACACCCTTAGTTGAAGTCTTACACATTATAATTTCAGCTTGTCCACAATGGACTTGAAATGACTTGACAGAGTTTCTTTATAACCTTGAACACAAACCTCCTTTAATTATTAGCAAACAGTATTTTTTGTCATATCTATTTTATCAGAGAAATAAATATAGCTGGCTAATTTAAATATCAATTTATTAAGGTATTTATGTACACACACACATATTATATATATATATATATATATCACTGGAATGTCACTTCTTTTCCAAATTACTCAGCTAACTTGGATTTTATGAAATGTAATGGCACTGAATGGAGTATTTCACAAATTGAGTGTAGTGACCCAAGACAAAATAAGTCAATTTGAGCCAATAATGGAATGAACTTATACATTTTAACAAAGTATCTATAAAAATATGAGTATAATTCAACAAAAATAAACAATGTCTAAGATGCACAATAAAAATCAACAAAAATCAACAAAAAATCTTCACACCATCAAGACATGATTTCCCGGTACAATTTTTGGTCTTCAACCATCTTTAGGAAGACTTTGTATTTTTTTGAATGAAACCTGGAATCAGATTCCATAATATTAGTTGTATGACAATATAACAATATATTCAGATAACGATCAAAATGATAAATACTCAACCTTTGATTTTTTTTGTTTGGCAGTACAATGTTGGCCTTTCCACCCATTCCCAAGATTGCAGCTTTAATGCTAGAGAATGATCCAGCTGCACAAGCTCCCAAAATTGCTGACCCCAGGAGCACCGATTCAGCTTCGTGTTGGCATAACACAGGTAAACCAACAACATCAGCTTGAGTTTGAACAAATAAAGGGTTGCTACTGAGACCTCCACAAATTAATATAGATTGAAATTCAGAATACCCCGACGAACGAAGCACTTCAATGATATGTTGAGTTCCATACTAAGTAACAAAAAAATCAAAGTCAAAGATTCATCAATGTACTTTATCTAAGTTTGAGTCATCAGTTTACTTACAGCTAATGCTTGTACAGTAGCTAAATACAGAATAGCCAAATTCTCTTCATCATTTGAGAGACTTAAACCAGAAATCTGAGGGGCAAAAAATATATTAACGTTAAGCACAGCAAGTATTTTGCCAGTGAAGCCCAAGGAGAGGTTTATCATGCTATGTACTCAAGCATTGTTAATTTTTTAAAGCAGGTAAAGTTTATAACACATTAAGCAAGACAAGTTAAAGATTTACCATACGATTTATTGAAAACCCTTTTTTCATTCAAAAGAAGAGTAAGGAAACATCCCCACAGAGCAGTTTATACAGAGGGCCCTGAGCATTTTGTTCATTGGGGGCTAAAAAATAAACTAAAATATAAAATAATTTAACACTTCAATCTGTATTTATTCTTTCACACAAAAAAGTTTTGATCTAATTTTTTGGAATTTAATCATCAAAAAGTATCAAAAAATTGAGAAAAAAAACTTTTCTACCATTATTTGTAAACCTTTTGCAACCCTGAAAAATCAAATCAATAAAATATTTCAAGATGTTGGAAATATTTAAATACTATAGAAAAATTTACGACATAAGAAATAATTTAATATTAGAAATAAATAATTTAAAAATATCAATTTTTTAAAAAGAATTTTTGTGATCCTTTCAGAAAGTGAGGCTCTGGGCTGAGAGTAAAAAAAGCACTGAAAACTGACATCCACTCAAACAAGAATACTCACGATTTTACCTCAAAGACAGCAGCGTTAGCTATCCAATGAACCCAAAGCAATAAGCCGTACTAACCTTATAGTGTACCAATCAAACATGCTTCCATTCTTAGTTGATCAAATACCACCAAGTTCATCTCGCTAAGTGAACCCAGGAAGAAGCCACAGCCGAACAAAACCCAACAGCCAGGGAAAGCCAAGGAAGAGAATGCTGAAGGTAATCAATGAATAATAGAGTTGATTTGAGAACTCCCTTATAGTGAAGTAATGAAGAAATGAATTATATAAATACATACTGTAATATAAATTTTTTATTTAATTTCACACAATTTTCAATACTCTTAAATTTAACTGCTTTGGGAACTTTATTAAAAGAAAATTAAATAGTTTTCTTCTGTTCATATAAATGATTTATGAAGACAGCCAATCTTGGTCCCAAATATACCATGAGGAAAAATGTCAATAAAGTATTTCCTCATGAAGGGAATATCTAGGAGACATGGTAAAATTTTTATCACTGGCTGTTGCATTAGCTTAAATACAAAAAAAATAATTAGGAAGTGAATAAAAACAATATCCCCCACAATCAGTCATTCTTAGATATTGTGCCTCAAAGTTACATTACTACTGAATTATGAAAAAGATTATTATATTACCATTCCAAGAAGAGAGGAATCTGCCAGAGGAGAACGGTTCCCATGAAAATCAGGCCATACATGAATTTCTTTAGTCAAATATGCTGGGGATTCTAAACCATTTTTAGAAGCAAGCTCTGTAAGTAAATTGCTGAGATACGTTTGTATGTGTCTAAAACAAAAAAATTAAACAAAGTTTCAATCAAATTTGCAAATTAAAAAGAGATACAAATACAACTCAACTTACACTCCACTGCCTATTTTATCTTTGATTTTCCCACTTGCAGGATGACAATCAATGACATGGTCAATTAGTTTACCGGTAGCACTCTGGCCTCCCTCATTCAGCCAATATCCTGGAATCATAGCACTGTAATAGGGACCCCAAACACCTTGAACAAAGTGAGGGGTTTCACTAATTGCCATATGACATGTTGAAGTTCCACATATTAGACCTATCAAGAAGAAAATTAATAAGTAGTTAAATCAATTACTTAAAAATTATATAGGCACAGATAAAACTGAGAAATTTACAAAATGAATAAAATAGTATGAAGAATTTATAATATTTTTCATACCAAGTCTAGAATGGAATTCAGCAGTAACACCAGGTGCAGAACAACCCATCATGCCAACACCTCCTGCATGAGCATCAATAATAGATGTAGCTACAGGGGTTCCTGGTAGCAAATTCAAATCCTTAGCAGCCAAGTCACTTAGACCTCCTCGACAAGCTTCCCCTGGTGCTTGGACCCTGGATCCTATTTTCTGCCATTGGTTATCCTTCAGGTCACCAAGGCCTATATCATCAAAATATTTACTATTCCATCCAATGTGTTCATCAGCTTTGGCTTCATATGTCCACTTGCATACCAGAGAACACAAAGATCTACAAAGAATATAAAGCTATCACAATTACTACAATTATTCAATTTTAGTTTCAACATGCAAATTTCATAAATTATATCATACCTTGATTCTGAACCAGTAGATTTCCAAGTAAGAAAATCAGGCAAATCAAAGAAGTATCCAGCTTTATCCCAACATTGCTCCTTTAAATTTTTCTTCAGCCACAATAATTTTGGAGTCTCCATCTCTAGAGATATTTTTCCTCCAACGTATTTAAGAACCGGATTGTTCAATGAATTAATAAATGCAGCTTCCTCAGCAGCTCTATGGTCCATCCAAAGAATTATATTCTGTTCATTAACTCCTGCATAGAATCATTAAAAATTTTATGGAGCATCAAATTACAATAATAGATTATAATTTAAAAATTGTATACAAAAATATTTATTGGGTAATTACTACCAAAAAATTAAGATATAAAACTTAATGTCAATAGAAACCAACCTGTTGGACTAACTGACAGTGGCTTTCCATGCTTGTCCAAAACAACTAATGAACAAGTAGCATCCATTCCAATTCCTTTAATACATTTTGGCGAAACATCTTTTGTTATAGTCTGAAATTTAACGTGACCTCATTGTGGAAATATAATAAAGCGATAGTTATTAGTGAAATGTTCACAGAGTACTCACCCTTACAATTTTGCAGCAACCTTGCCAAATGTCATCAGATGATTGTTCAAAGAAATTTACTTTCGGGGTCCATGTTTTAATTGACTCTGTGGCAATTTTTAAAATTTTTCCTTGTTTATCGACAAGAGCTGCTCGAACACTACCGGTGCCTACATCTATGCCAATAAAATATTCTTTTTCAGCATCAGCCATAATTAATATCACAAGGAAGTACGTTAACTTCTGCGAGATGTTCGATACCAAAGAACTCACGATTTTACGTCTATTCAAATGCTCTTTACAATCTTATCATACTGCTAAAAGAGGACTTGACCTTGCTCGTGTTGTGACATCACGCCGATTAACGAGTCGTATTTTATCTATTCAACCGCATGTCATTGACGTTGTGAGACGTACGCACTTACGACATAAGTCTGCACTCATCTCCTATCATTCGCGCAGGTGTCTAGTATTTACTTACAGTAAGTGGTTGGGAAGAGGGCGGGGACATGAGAGAACTGACGAGATCTGTCGTTCTGAGATTCGATGTTCATGTTTCACCTCGGAGGGAACAGGTGGAGAGAGCTTTTAAGAACGAACACAAGGCGCTCTTTCTTTGGGTAGGCGCGGGAACATTTAAATAAGCGGACTAGGTATAAAAATATTTAAAAAAATTAAAATATATCTTTCAGATGAAATTTATTTGTTTCCTTACAAAGAGTTAAATAATATCACAATGTGATCTTGAATATACTCTCTCTAAATAAAAAAGAATGAAAAATTGTTTACATCAAGATTTATTTGTAATGCTGGCACTTCACTTGGCGCTGCGTTATTTGTGTAACGTATTCGCTGTATTTGGCTAAATATTTGACGAAATCACAAATATGCCATCCTCATACGGTTCGAACGCGCAAATACAATAATGCTGCATATGTTTTCTTATATCAATGATGGACGGGATGTATTGGATATAATTTAAGAAATATTTATACTGTTTTGTTTTCCCATCCCATATAAATGTTTCAGTCCAAATTAAAGATATTGTAGAATAAGAAAAGTCAAAATATAGGTTCAAGAACCAGAATATCAACAAATCTCGATCAAGCGCGCTCTACTGAGCAAAACACGGCAAACCAAATGTGGACGGTTCACGCAAATATTTGCCTTATTTGAGTCCTTTGATGTGCGATGTTCACGTATTTACGTATTTGCCAGAGTAGAACAAAAACGCCGCATAAAGACGAATAGCTCTTCTACACTTGACCGTGTTGGCAAATACACAAATACGCAACGTTAAGTGAAGTGCCGGCATAACAAACGATTCACAGAATAAAAATAACTAATAATAATGTTTTTACGACTCTTGAAATCTCAAGTTCTTATCGTGTTCCTTCTATTCCATGCGTTCAAGATTTATGAAGAAAGCACTAAAATTCTCTATGTTATCATACTTACAACAGAAATCAAAAGTATATTCTGCAACTCTTACTGCAAGCTACGTTCTTGTTAGAACCCTTGTTCTTCAAATTCTCGACCCACTTTAAATATTTTGGATTAAAAAAGTATATTTTGTCAAAAAAAAGTAAAAGAAAAAGTTTTATATTTTATTAAAAAAATATGTCTGTTAATTTGTAGCAAGTAAGCAAAAGAGAAATGTTAATACACTCAGTTCAATGTATAAAAAATTACCAGTGATCAGATTTAAATGACAATTAATTATACCAATGGCAAATCTATCTAAGATGAATTTAAATTTTATAAGTACATTAATGTAAAATGCAGGTAACTTGTAATAGATTAATAGAAGAATTAATTTATTATAATAATGACATTGAACTGACCTGGGGATGGAGTCTTTTTGGGAGGTCCCTGTATTCAAGCCACCTACAACTTGGCCCACATGGATGGGTTAGTAGAAGTAGTTAGTAATACTTAAAATTATTGATACTATGAGAAGGTGGATAGAGGAAGAAGGGTTCACTTTTCAATATTCACAGCTATATAAACCAGGACATTAGTGTGAAAAGCTACAAATTTCTTCTGGTCCCATCAGGAATTGAACCCAGGATGCCATGGTTCTACTACCTGAGCCACTAGAGTAGCTTCAAGCTATATAGAAAAATATTTGCATCCCTTTAAGTCCATACCCATTGCTCGACTATATTAAAAATTACATTGACCTTTGAGTTATATTTTAAATAAACACTACAAATTATTTAGTTATAACAGATGTAAAGTACATTTAGATTGAAATTCACGAATTTATAAGACTTTTGGTGACCCTTCAGTGGACCATCCCCTCCCCTGCTCCCATAAAGTATTGTTATAAAATAAATAAATAAATAAATTTATTGTCAAAAAACAGTACAAACTGCGTATGACCACGTGGAGGAAAAAAAACTAATTTACTCTCCGGAAGCAAGCAAGGGACCATCCCATCAATTCCGATCAAGGGCCCNACAAGGGCCCTAAGGCAGAGGCGGATTCAAAAAAAATTCAGCAAAATTTCCTAGATAAGATAAAAACTTAGCTGCGAGTTATAATACTAATAGAATGTCAATATGTTTGTAATTTTAAGCAAAAAATTACATGTAAAAGTTATTATCGAACTATAGATTATTCTGAGTATAGTGTTTAAAAATCATAAGAATTGAAATAACACTAAATTCACGATTTATTGTTACAATAAACACGCCCCTAGACAAAGCCTAGAGAACCTGTATGATAAATCTGCCTCTACCAGAAGGAAAAATGGAGAAAAACCCGGGCCAGGATGGGGCTACAGAATTAATGTAACAACCATGCCAAAGTTGAGTACATATAAAACTAAATTAATATGAGCCATAAGACAACACAATCATGCAAGAAAATAGTTTTTGAAATTGTTATAAGTTGTTTAAAAAGTACTACAGCAATGGCGTGATAAAGCACAAGACGAANTATTAATATGATGTACTGTATATCATAATCATCTAATATGTTTCTCAATAAAATTATCCTCATCATCAGGGCCGCCTGGAGGATTTAAGTGGCCTGGGGCAAATTTTAAATTAAAAGCCATCTCACCCCTCCTCTCCCTTCTCCCAGATTGACCATACGGTTATTTCAATATTTAAAAAAAATATTCATTTAGTGGCTTATCATACTTAACAACTAACAAAAATACAACAACATTAAGGTCCATTTGAAGTAGAGAAGCACAGTTTTTTTATCACTCAAATAAATATTCTCTTTCTTCCATTACTGTAATTTAACCATTGCCAACAATTATTTATCGATGATTAAGTAGCAAATTTGTCCTTCTGAGTGCCCTTCCTCAGATCAACAAATAGTAAATTAAGTATATTTTTTCAGGTGACACCAGCTTATTTTTTCTTAATTTTCTATTTAAAATTTTATTAATTTAGAGGCTCCCCCATTACTGCCACCTCCTGTCTTGGTGGCATTGAAATATGTGACAATTTAACCACATTACTATTTTTTCTGATAAAGGGATTAATTGGACAAATAATCCATATAAAAGTAAAAAAATATGCCTGTTTAAAATAATAAAAGAAGAGAGAAATTACATTACAAGTCAAATATAATAATGATGTATAAAAAGGTAAAAATTCTATTTGTTGTCTCCTCTCTGAAATAATTCAAGGGGAAACGTACAAGCATCATTTAAATGTTTATAAATGGAATTTCACACATACATGGGTGATTCACTAACAACCGATACACAGATAAAACAATGTTGGGATTATACAATGTTGGGATTATTATACAATGTTGGGATAGCACTATACTCAGAATAATCTATAGTTCGATAATAACTTACATGTAATTTTTTGCTTAAAATTACAAACATATTGACATTCTATTAGTATTATAACTCGCAGCTAACTTTTTATCTTATCTAGGAATTTTTGCTGAATTTTTTGAATCCGCCTCTGCCTTAGGGCCCTTGATCGGAATTGATGGGATGGTCCCTTGCTTGCTTCCGGAGAGTAAATTAGTTTTTTTTTTCCTCCACGTGGTCATACGCAGTTTGTACTGTTTTTTGACAATAAATTTATTATTATTTTATTACCAATAGAACAAATCACTGGCTATCCTCAAACTATAAAACTAAAAAAAAGAATTTGGCACCCAAGCACTTGGTGACCAAATGCTTGTAGTACAGCTGTTTTTTATCAATTGGTGTATTGTATTCCAAAGTTCAACAATATTATACAAAGATATGAAATGTGTACATAAAATTGCATGTAAGTGTACTTTTGAGTGTTATTAGATAAACCTAAACATTTATGAGTATGGAATAATCTTTATTCAAAATATTAGTTTTAAAACAGTGTTGAACAATATATTTTATTAGAATAACAAAAATAATTCCCTTGTTTATTTTCTTATTCCCGTCTCATGAATTTTGTTGGGGAATGAAACATAAGGAAAAGAAACATGAGGTTAAGATTTTTCCCTCCTATCAGACAAAGATGAGAAGCTGTGATCTGGTTATTCTAATCATTTTACATATGATTAGAAATGTATTACATCTATTAAAAATAAATTATTTATTTACCTATGTTTGAAAACAGGGAAATGATGATACACCAAAAAAATCAAATAATATTATTCACAAACCAGCAATTTAACAAAATATTAGTAACACGGAACTATTTTACTGCAACATATATAGTACAGTATTAACACAGGAGTATTGGACCAACAAATATTTCGTTCAGCTTATAGTGGAAAATTTAGATGTGAACAGGGGAATGATATAAAAGAAAAGGACATATCATTGTTTTTTGAAATGAGGTATACAGTGATGACATTGTAAATGTTTTCCACAATTATTCACAAGTTATACATGACATCAATAAAAAATATGAACATGTTAAGAATACAAATGTTAAATTCTTTAATTCAAATTATATTTTGAAATTAAATAAAGTGACATGACAGGGAAATGAAAATTTCAGCAAAATTATATTTTTCTATGAACATACATTTGTAGGATGAAATAAGCTTTGGTCCTTGCCACAGAAAATATTGAACTTAATGCACAAAAGAAATTCTTGTGACATGAAATTCACACTTATTGTGGAATCAAAGATTTGTTTCTACCCGAATGCCATAAATCTCAAATGCCATAAATGCATCAATTGCAAAAATTAATTCCTCGTCTTCAATTCCAGCACATTCTAACTTTGCCACTGACTGTCGACCCCATTCGGTTCAGTATTGCTGCCATAAAAATAATGGGAGGGTGGTGGTGCTTACAAATTCAGTCGGTGGGTGCAAATAAACGCACGGAAACTCATTCATTCAATCGATTTTTACCGTCACCACACTTCCCTGCAAATCTTTGACTCAGGGTCGTACATTCTTCCGGGTGGACAATTCCGAGGAACCGTGATGACCGCTCTCCGAGCCAATTGAGGGCTTTTCATTCTTGAGGGGGAAGAGGGAGGAAATACCGGCGTTAGTGGTTCGCATGCCGAAGTTTGAACGTTGTAGGTTCTTCCTTCGGGACAGCGTACGGCCGACAGCATTCGCTCCACGTAATGTTGCGGGAAGTGTCCAGATGTGAATGGTCGCGGCTGGTTGGGAGACTGAATCTCCACCACAACGCGACTCTCCGAGGTCCACTTCTTCTCAGATGCTGTAACCGTTGCTGCAAGAAGCATCACATAACACAGCGCAAAGAACTCCATGGTGACCCATGTAGAAACTTCCGTTAGAGCTCCACATGTGTCTAACTTAAGTTAAAGAATATTGTAAATCCTCGGAGATGACGTTTCTTGCAATATTTCTAGATGTCTGCCATCAAGACGCGTTTGGAGTCACTGTTTATCACAGTTTATGACGTCACTTTATCACTGATGAAAAATATTAGATGCTACAACATATTTTAAGTCGCAGAAGCTTCCTATACATGATGAGTGATGCATCTGCCACGTTCATAATTACTGTTTGTCGGACTACAACGAAATATGATTAGTTCGAAGTAGCTCTCGTGGGCAATGGAATTCCCTCAATCAAACTGAGAGGTTTCCGTGCGGAAAGTGAACGTGGTCGGAAGTTCGTTTACGTGCTGGTGGTTTCAGAACAAAGCTATATCAAGACTAAAGAAACCATTCTTGATTTTCGGTCGAGTCTGCGGTTTCATACGCAGTTTGTGATAAATTATTTTAGTGTCAGGAATTTTGTTATCTCAAAAAATAAATTGAGCAAATTAATCAGATTTCTGCCTTCACCATGAAATTTTAATTAAAGAGTACTTGCTCTTTGATGAAAATACTGATTTCCCCCCACTTTTAAACATAAAAGTACCGAAGTTTCTAAGTCTCTATAGACAATACCCCTAAAATATTTGAATCCATATGCTAATTAAAATAAACTTTCGGAGAAATAAAAATTTAAAAAAAAGGAGAACAAAAAAATTAAAACGAGTATTAACATGCAATAATTTCTACCTTGTTTTCAACATAAATTTGACATTATTGATTCAGAAATTAAGTAATTTTTTCGTGTGAGTTTGTTTATACTTCGTGTTAGTTTGTGGAGGGGGTGTATACCTCGTTCTGCACAATTTGAATGACAAAATGGAGAGCAGAACGGATAAGTAAAATTGTACTCGATGACGGATCCAGGATTAAAATTTTTGGGGTGAGCTTACCTGAGGGATCTGGGAAAGGTGTAAAGTTTGGTGCAAAATTATGCTATTTCAAGGCAATTTACGATCACGTAAAAATAAATATTGAACAGTCCTGACGACATCGTTCTCTCAATTATAGTCATGTAACCTCAAATTGTCATTCGGGCGTTATCTAACGAAAATATTGATATCCTCTGAGAAACAATATAACAAAATGTAAACTAGAGTACAATAGTGGATAGAAAATCTCATAAGACAATAATGTTATACTTCAAAGGTGTAGTTCATTTAAATTTATTTTATTTTAATAAAAAGAATTCACATTATTTTAAAATAATCCTTGTATTCTCATGAATACTTGCGAATCGTTCCTCAACCAGATTTATATTAGCTCTTTAAAGATAGGCATACGGAGTCATCTTTTTGTTTTATAGTGATGCATTCTGTGTATTGTAAACATTGCGCTAAACTTGCTCATTGCTAGTTTAATTTTAAAATACCTGGGTGACCGAGCTCCGTTCGGATGGTTCACAAAATGGTCATATGATTTTCAATAAATCGTAATTAAAAAAAATATAGTACCGATGTATGGCCACACATATCATGATCTTAACAAAATGAATTTAAAAAATATTTTTCATAAAGGGATTCAACCCATGGTTTACTTATCCGTTACATTGCTGTGTAACCATGAATATAACGAATGATAATTTCGTACGTAACTATTTGGCTAATTTGGTGACTGCGCAGTTTATGTTGCCCAGAAATGATTTGTGTGTGTGTGTGTGTCTGGGTGTAAGGAGTGATACCTAATTTTACGGAAATGAGACTCTGTAGTTATTGTAGCTAAAATTCAACTATGTCAACGTAATCACACAGTTATTTATAACATCAACTGGCGAAATCTATTTATCACAAGTGAAGTTGTGTGAATCGGTCAGGAAGAGATCCTCCGAGCGATTCTGGGTGAGAGTAATTATTTATTCCATTTCGACTCTTCCGACAGCATCGTGCTATCAATGTGGAGAAAGCAAATGTTCTTTGACTAATTAACTTCTCCCCTCCGGTACTCCGGTGCCATAAGCTCGTCTCTCTCGGTGTGGCGGAAGAATATGTTCCGGATCTCCATGAACACGTCGGCGATCGCATACAGAGAGTAAATAGAAAATAACCAATTGTCTTCAATTGTCTCAACGTCTCGAATATGTACGTGTGAGGTCCGGGTTCGATTCCCCGCCGAGAAAGGTATATTTTAATTTATTTTTGTCAATATGATCTGTGTAATTATATTTCCCTCGCGTGTTTAACGTTTTTATTGTATTTATTAAAAAACAATTTTCTTCAATTAAAAAACAAATTTTAAGTCAGATGTCTCGAAAAACATCGGTTTAAACAGCTTGGTGTGCAGTTGGTGGCGAATATGAGTTTTCGGATTCTTAACAAAAATATGTCGTGAATGGTTCTTTCCATGATACAGCGAGTGGTCAGTTTAGGAGTTCAACAGGAAATGCGATGGTCAAATCCGCTAGAACAATATTTCAATATTCCATGTCTTTGATTCCTGTAGTATCCGTTCAGTTTTAGCAACGCTGAACTCTTGTTAATGTCTCGTGTGTTAACTTTATTGGCGAAGTGTTATGTGAGGAAAATAATTAGAAAAGGTTTTATTGAAAGGGAAAGATGGTGACTGAAAGGGTTAAACTTCGGCGGAAGAAAGCTCAAGAGACGGGAAAAAATATACCAACCATATTCAATAGCAATAGTTGCTTAGATAGCCTAACCTCAAAAAAATGAAAAATATGAAATCGAGAATTAGTAAACAGGAAATAAAAGAAATTAGAAAAAAATATAATTAGGTGGTGGTGTATTCAGTTTTTACTTCCCTTGAAATAACAATATTATTCAGAAAATATTT
>NNCF01128711.1:54720-66854 GCA_002313205.1 Laupala kohalensis
TTATTATTATTATTATGTGGAGCTAAGAATATAAATATATACTGATGTTTCTTATCACTACGAACAACTATTTGGTTCTGACTAACTATTACCTTTATTTCAAGTAAAATACCAAAATTACCGTAAAAACTTAAATTACAAATAAAATCCACGGAATGTAAAGGGCACATGTTAAAATTTTTCGTAAAAGAGAATTCTTGCTAAAGATACATATTATAAATAACATTATGAAAACGGTAATAAATTGAAATGTATTAACTTAAATCAAAATAATTTAGTCTTATAATTATTTTTAAAAATATATAAATATTAAGAAACAACATCAAATTCGCCGTCGTATTGAGTCGGTTCACGTCCTGACGGTGGGATACAGAGAAGGCTCTCAAGTATTTTTTTCTTTTACTTTTCTTTTCTCCTATTTACCTAGTTTTTCACTTTTATCGCTTTTATCTTCTTTACTGACCTTCTCTGTGTACTGAACGCTCACCCATGTGTTTGCCGTGCATGGCGACCCGTGTCGGAGGGAATGGATGTCCTGGTGAGTTGAGGGATCCATGCAACCCTAGGAGGATTTGTTTGAATGTGACATCCAATACACTTGCTTTGGTCTCGGCCTCTTCTAGACGGGCGATCGGGGGTTAACCCATCCCCGACCAATCGGCTCGGACGAGGTCTTCGACTGAACTCCAGGGTGAGGGAGGACCCGCAGGGGTCCTTCCCGCTTCTCGGCGGCGTTGGTGCAAATCCCATGTTTAAATAACCCTGCGTGTCCCCGCTATATCCCCGTGTCAACCCTGGCACCCCGGGGTATCCCCTTCTTGGACTCCATGGTGTGTGGGGAACACAGGGATGAAAAAAGTCTATTCATATGGATAGTAAACCCAGTCTCTGCCCTTTTCCTCTAAGAAGAGGAGAATTGTTGGTGAAACTGTGAATTTACACAGTTTCCTTTGTAAGGATAGAGACAGGCCCACAACGCTTCGCTGCCTATTAATGAAGTGTTTCGAAGACGGAAAGACTGTTAAGTCTATTTGTTGTGTACGTCTTGCGAAAGCAATTGATAGCTGCAATAGGAATACGAAAGCTGCAATCTGTCGTGCGCTAGCGGAATGTTGAAATTCTGTTGGTTGCACGCACAGACAAGCAGATAGATATAATTTTGAAACTGAAGGAAATTGTTGGTCTTAAGATCAAGACATCAACACACCCTAGCCTGAACATGTGCAAAGGCCTCGTGAACCACGAAGACTTTGCACATGAATTAGATTAAGATCTGAAGGCCTTCTTTGAGCAATACGGCGTGGTTAATATCCACAGAATTAAGAGGTAGGTGCTGGAAAAGTTCGTCCCCACCTCCACACTGGTTCTGACGTTCGATAAGCCCTCTCTACCGGAAAGCATATACCGCGGTTTTTATACCCTGCTTGTGCGCCAGTATGTACCGAATCCTCTGCGTTGCTTTAAGTGCCAGAGATTCGGCCACACAGTCGACAGGTGCAAGTCACCCTGCGAAGTGTGTGTTATTTGCGGACAGCCGTCGCACGAGTGGTCATCTTGCTCGTCGCCTCTGTGTTGTATAAATTGTAAGGAAAGCCATCCTTCCAATTCCAACACGTGCGCAAAATTTATCATGGAGAAAGACATGGAAAGGAGCCGCGTTACGGAAAGGGTGTCTTTCCCCGAGGCCAGGCGTCGGTACCTCATCAGAAATCCGATGAATATAACGAAATCTTTTGCAACATCGGTCACCGCATCGAAACCATCTACAGCTTCTTTTGGCTGTCAGGTGGTTTTGGAGGAAATGAAAAAACCAAAGATGTGTAATTCTGGTGTTCAGGCATAATTAAATGATCCTTCTGAATTAAAAGACCAATTTCTAGGGTGCAAAATCCTACAAGTATAAGGTATCACCCAAACCAAAATCTGTATCTACGTCTACATCAGTGTCTACATCTACTTCTACCACAACTCAGTAAGCGAAGTCCGCGAATAAACAATCCCCCCGAAGACAATCTAGGGGTCGTCCCCGGTGGAGAACCGCTCCCCTCAGACTCGAAGAACTGACGCTTTAAAGTCAGATTCCTATGTTGGATCAACTTCCCGCAGGCGCGGACGCTTAAGGAGCAGAAATAGTGGACTCGTCGTGTCCGAGAGTGATCATTCCAGCAGTGATCACGGCGACTATCTCGGGGAGGGGACCACAACAGGGTCTGGCTTTATAGTCGTCAACAGGAAAAAATCCAGACATCGAAGAAAGAGTGGATAAACTCCAGACTATGGCTCTTCTTTCCTGGAATCTGAATGGCATTCATGTCCGTTCAGATGACCTCAAGCTCTTACTGTCTCGTCGTTCTCCTCAAATATTACGTCTTCACGAAACACATCTCTTAACAAAACACTTATTTCTCTCGTTGTTGTACCTGTTATAGGGTGGACTTAGAAGATGACCTACGGGCACACGGTGGCTTCACTGTGCTCGAAGACGCATCAGTCTATGCCAAAGAAGTCTCTATAACTAACATTCAAACCGTATGTATGAGGGTTAGTCTACCCTTACATTTACGGCATGTAACATTTATATCCCTCCTGGGCAGTCATTCACGAAGAAGGATCTTGCTGATCTGATGGAACAGTTGCCTTCCCCATTTATAGTCGTCGGGGACTTCAATGCCCATAATCCGATGTGAGATGGTCACACAACTGCCCAAAGGGTGATATAATTGAAAAACTTTTAGATAACCGGGATATAGCGCTTCTCAACACGGGCCACTCCACACACTTCTGTACAGCCTCCTGATCTTTCTCGGAGCTTGATTTAGCTATCTGCAGTTCCTCTCTTTCCCCATTCTTAGACTGGACAGTTCTCGATGATTTGTAGGGGAGTGACCGTTGCCCGATTCTTTTACATATGAAGTTTTTTTGCCCTTCGGTTTCTTTCCCCTCTCAATGGATATTGAAAGAAGCAGGTTGGGATGTGTTTAAACGCAACATCAATCTTTGCGATGAGTCTTTCGCCGATGTGGATGCTATGGCATGCCATTTCACTAACGCGGTTCTCGAAGCCGCCGATGTTGCCGTCCCTATATCATCATGCAATCCAAGACATTACCCAGTTCCGTGGTGTAATTCGGATTGCGCAAAGGCGGTCAGCGCTAGAAGGAAAGATTTAGCGCAGCTTAACAAGTATCCCATTGTTGAAAATCTCATTGAGTTTAAAAGATGCAGAGCCAGAGTAAAACAAACTCTTCGAGAAAGTAAGTCGTCCTCCAGGCAGGCTTACATTTCATCTCTTACAAGTCGTACTCCACCATCAGTCGCATGGCAGAAAGTTCGCAAGATCCAAGGTTCGTGGTCTCCTTTATCCATCCCCGGTCTAAATGTAAATGGACGGCTTCAAACTTCACCTGAAGTCATCGCTGAGCAACTTGCCTCGTACTATGAAAGAGCCTCTAACTCCTTCTCTTTTCCTTCATCGTTTCTCCAACAGAAAGCTCGCGCGGAAGAGTGTTGCTTGGACTTTTCCAGTTGCAAATGAGAGGAATATAACATTCCTTTCTCAATGATGGAGCTAACCTCAGCTGTTGCGTCTTCAAAAGATACAGCCCCTGGTTTTGATCAAATTATAACGCGATGCTAAAACATCTTCCAGATATAGGCATGAAATTCCTTCTGAACTTATTTAACTGTATTAGGAATGAGCATACCGTCCCTGCTCAATGGCGTGCGATTATAATTATTCCACTTCCGAAAGAGGGAAAAGATCGTTCTATTTCGTCGCTTTTTCGACCGACTTCTCTGACAAGCTGCGTTTGCAAATTATTAGAAACAATGATCAATCATCGCCTTGTTTGTCTCTGGAATCGCTAAAACCTTCTGACCAATATCGAATGTGGTTTCAGAAAACAGCGGTCAACGCAGGACCACCTTGTTACGTTGTCATCCACCATCTCATCAGCGTTTGTATTGTGGGCACACCTTGTGGCCATCTTTTTTAACCTGGAAAAAGCATATGACAACCTGGAGGTACGGAATCCTACGCACATTGCTCTCGTGGGGATAACAAGATTGTCTTCTTCTGTTTCTGGAGAGCTTTTTATCTAAACGGTCTTTCCGCGTTCGCCTCGGAACTCATTTGTTATCTAGTCATACTTTGGAGAACGGTGTCCCACAGGGCTCAATCCTGAGCGCCAAAACAAAAAATAGTATTGCGTAAGTGGTTCGAGAAGCGGTGCATGCATCTCTCTTCGTTTACGACTTCGCAATCTGTTGTTCGTCCAGCAGCATCTCGGTCATCGAGAGGCAACTGCAGTTACTTTTAAACCGTTTACACGAGTGGAGCATGTCTACCGGCTTTAGCTTTTCTGTAACCAAGTCGTGCTGTATTCATTTCTGTAGGATAAACAAAGCCCACAATGATTCCGATCTTTTTCTTTGGGGCCATCTTCCTTTCGTTGATTCCGCAAATTTTCTGGGTCTCACATTCAACCGCACACTAACATGTCGCAATCACACCCGAAAACTAAAATCCCGTTGTAATTCATACCTGAACCTCCTTCGCTGCCTAAGCGCAACATCATGGGGTGCAGACCGCACTTGCTTCTTCGTCTGTATTGAAGTCTCGTTCGGCCTGTATTAGATTATGGCTGTATTGTATACGCCTTCGCATCACCGTCGACACTCAGGACCCTTAACAGTATGCATCATGCAGGAGTCCGCATTGCAACTGGTGCCTTCCGCACTAGGCGATCACTAGTAGACGCTGGGGAACGATCCCTCAACAGAAGGCGCGATATTTTACTTGAATCTTGCGGAGTGAAACTCATGGGGGGATTCAAACCACCCCATTTGCCAACACTTTCATTTTCCACAATTTATTTCATCTTACACTAAAAGACCTTCGTTAACCCACCCAGCTGGTATCCGGTTTACAAACCTTCTAGATAAAAATGACATCATGCTACCTCCTCCAGTGAAATACCCTCACTCTCTCACTCTACCTTGGTCCTTAATGCAACCAACCATCGACTTTCGGTTGTCTCAACTTTCAAAGCAGGATATTCCTGCTGCTGTGTACCAGAAGTACTTGGGAGAACTGACATCTTTCTATTTGGATCATATGTTCATATATACTGATGGCTCAGCCATAAACGATTCCGTTGGTGACGTTTTCCATTGTCATAGTACCACTCGTTCTTATCGCATCCATTCCTTCTGCAGAGTGTACACTGCGGACAAATATGCAATTTTGAGGCGCTGAAGTTCATTCAGATATCTTCAATACGGCTATGGTCAGTGTGTCACCTATACACTTATGACATCCTTACACTGACTATTCAGAATCTAATAAGCCGCCTAGTACTTCAAAATTTTAAAATAGTTCTTTGTTGGGTTCCTAGACACGTATGTATTATGGGTAACGAAGAAGCTGATGAGGCAGCGAAGCGGGGAACAGTCCTTGATATTTCAACCGTTCCTACGTCAGATTCAAATCTTGCCATAAGATCGTCTATTCTTAAGACATGGCAAGCCGAATGGCAAAATTGCGCCTTCAAGCTGAGGAAGGTAAATGACTCCTTTAAGACTTGGTCATCATCCCGTGCGAACAGACGTGAAGAAATGATCCTCACACGTCTTCGTATTGGCCACTGCTATCTTACCCATGGTCATCTCTTACGCAGTGAACTTCCCCTATCAGTGTAACTTTCAAAACAACACTTACCGTGGAACACTTTCTTCTGGAGGAGTGTCTCAAATATAGTACCAGCCGACGGCGACACAATCTACCCAACAGTCTGAACGTTGTGCTTGGGTAAAATGAACCGATTTTGATACGCCTTTTTAGATTTTTTCAGGAATGTTGCCTTTGAAACAGTATCTGATCTTTATTTGTATGTCATTACTCACATCCATAAACGAAACGGGGCTCCTCCCATAAGTTCTCGGGAGGGTTTGGATTTAAATCTTTTCTTTCTTTCTTGTAAATTTAAATTTTTTCTTTCTAAATTTACTTTTTTCTTTGTTTACGGGTTTTACAATGTTTTAGGAAACTGTTGTTTCTCTTTCCCCACCTTTTATGTTTGGATATATTGTATTTCAGGAGGGTTTTAATGGGTATGTTTGAGTCATTCGGCGAGTCCCACACGCGGGGAGAGTCATGTAGGCTCTCCGTAGTGCGTAACAGCATTTTCCCTACATGTACAAACATTTTAGGACTCTAATGACCTCGATGTCGGTAAACCGTAAAATCCCAATTAAGAAACATCATCAAATTCTTGATATCAATCCTTCTCTGTAAGTTATATTGGATGTATGACTCATTGTTTCGAAGTCGTTATATTGACGTTCCCATACCCCTTTTTTGTTCAAAAAAATGCACCTCATGAACGTGTTATACGTGGGACAATGTCACATGTGACAAGAGCTAAGAGTGAGTACACTGTTAGAGCTGGCGTTTGAGAACATGGAATTTTGTATTTTTTCGACAAAAATTTATGAATATTTCATTTAATAACCCACCTCAGTCCATTTTACCACAGTTATTGTTAATTCAAATCTTTTCTTATTACTAAAGTTAATTTTACACTAGTTCTCAATGTTAATTCTTATGCTATAATCAAATATATTCGGAAGGTCATCATATCTTCATAAGAAGCCAACTCAATTTAATTTAAAAAATTGAAGAATTGGTTATGCGATTTACTTACACAGAATTCTCAGCAAATTTAGCAGTTTTATTCGCATTTCTGTTATTCAGCAACTATTTATTTATAGTAAAAATGTTAGAAAGAGGATGAATGTATAAATAGACTTACATCATCGAAAAAATGAATTAAAAAATTCCACATCACCGGACCTTCCGATTGTGAAGCATGCACGTTAGCTCTAGACCACAGAACTCATTTAATGAACTACATTATTTGTATTGTACATATTCCTTCCGTGTACCCTACACGTGGAGAATATATGTAATAACTTTCAGTCAGGTGAAAATGGCGACCAGCCGGGAATCGAACCCGGGTCTCTTGCTTTGATCATAAGGGTGTAAACCGCTATACCACCAGTTCGCCTTCCACAACTGTACACCATTTCCACCCAGACCTAAACCCCGGAAGACCTGAGAGAGATCCCCATACAGGAGATAAGTGAACCAGGCGGCACACTATGCTGTGTGCACTTTATTACCGGTTTCACACGTACCTACGTGTTAAGGTCGCGCGATGTATACTTGAACTTCACTTTTCCCACGTAAAATAAGTGCGTGGCCCCTTTCAATCTTATTTGATAATACAAATATTTGAAAACAGGTTTATGGGTTTTTCGACGTTTTAGTTTTTAACTGGTGCGACGGGATAGAACGGTTATTGTCGCTCGCGTTGACGGTAAAGTGATTGTTTTCGCCATATCACGAACTAATTGTACATCACAGTATGAAAATGTTTTAAAATAAATTTTAAGAAAGTGGATCTCTGGGTTATTCGATATTTTACTTCTTATGAGGTGAAACGAGGAGATTTTTTTTGCGTTGTCTTGACTGATTCATTCAACGCGTCATATACGAATTTGAAAAGTTGACGAAACTTTGCTTTTGTGTTATACAGATTCAGTAACAAAGGATGTTTTTCAATAATAATAATAAATTTATTGTCAAAAAACAGTACAGATTGCGTATGACCACGTGGAGAACAATAAACTAATTTACTCTCCGGAAGCAAGCAAGTGACCATCCCATCAATTCTGATCAAGGGCCCTAAGGCAGAGGTGGATTCAAAAATTTCAGCAAAAGTTCCTAGATAAGATAAAAAGTTAGCTGCAAGTTATAATACATATATAATGTCAATATGTTTGTAATTTAACGCAAATATGTTTGTAAATTTACATGTACAAGTTATTATCGAACTATAGATTATTCTGAGTATAGTGTTTAAAAATCATAAGAGTTGAAAAAACACTAAATTCACGATTTATTGTTACAATAAACACGCCCCTAGACAAAGCCAAGAGAACCTGTATAAGAAATCCGCCTCTACCCGAAGGAAAATATTCCAAATTACGATTTGAAAGGGGTAATGTAGAATGAAATGTGGGTTTTTCAATACTTGAACTAGGTTTGCCCTTACCCCAATTATTGGAATAATTAAAAAAAAATTAAAATTACTTCACGCTTTAAAACTATAAGCTGACTGTTAGTTTATTTGAATTGATACTCTACTCCCATATGGATTCTCTCAAATTTTAAACAGGAGTGTAAAAAATTTAATTTGACCAACGAAAGCCAAACTAATCTCCGACTTATAGACTAGCTGGTGTAGCAACATTGACATTACTTTATATATGAGACCATGAAGACAGGAACAGAAAGATCACTGATTCCGTTCCACTTCTGTCATCAGCTACTTAAACTTCGACCTCTGCATTTTGTGGGGAAAATCATTTGATACTCACCCTTGTCTTCACACTTCTCTTTAATACATCGGTTGACGAATCTATAGCACTCTCTCGACTTTCTGCACGAAGCATTATAATATCGATGTAAAAATTTTCATATAGCGTTGGCGGGAATAAAGAGACATAGTACATGTTGCAATCTTTGCATCGTTGAAGTGACTTTGAATACTTACATATTATATTTAGTTAACGTTTCATAGATTAGATTAATTCGAAATAATTGATTCGTTTCGCAATTCAATTATTTATACGTTTTAAAATTTCAAGATAAAATGAAGTACTAAAATTACTAGTAAATCAAGTTAAAGAACAAAAAGAAAGATATAGTCCGTCAAGAAAAGGTTTGTTAAATTTTGGAATCCTAGGTGTTATCACGAGCATTTACCGAAGCACTTATTGCGATCTATCTGAATATACGTGTTCGTTCAGACTCAGGAAGTAGAAATAACAAAATACCAGAAAACTTCGTGGACCATTTGTGATTTTACTTTTCGTTGATTTTTGGTACCGACAGGGGTGTTACAATTAATAGCAACAAGACACAAGTAGAATCACTTTGCCGTATTATGTTTTTTTTAAGAAGCTAGAAATTTAATGTAACCTTTCTTTTCTATGAAAGCCACGATTTATTTAGAACTCAGTGCGCTTAATTCTACATGTCTCCTAAATGACCAACTTTTTTGATTAAGAAATTTTTTCTCATGAACTTAATCCTATTTTTTCAGATACTTTTTTTTAGATTTGTATTTGCTAAACCATTTGCTGTGATAACTATAGGAAAGATATCTACGGAATGAAACCTGCATATTCCTTTGTATTCTTTTGCAAGGGTACATTTAGATAATTTTTCTGATTCAGTTGTATTGATATTGTGGTCTGCTGAGTGGGTAAGATCAATGTGGAATGCAGATTTTTCTTGTAAGTCATATTAGAAGAATGTCAGGTTTGTTGGCTATGATTGTTTTGTCGGTATGGATTGGGATGTCATAATACAATTTCATTTTCCATAGTAGAAGGGGGTCAGTATTCGTATTCAGGACATTCATGGTTTTCGGGCAAGAGTCCGGTTTTTTTTTGTTTTTATTAGAGCATGTAGTTTAGTTGCGATTTGAATCTGTAGTTTATTGTCCTCTACGTGTTCATACGCAGTTTGTACTGCTTTTTTGACATTAAATTTAAATTAAAAAATTTATTAGCCAGATTTATGTTGCCAGTTATCATGTGATCTATTGTTTCTGAGGTTCGTTGACATTCTGCATTCATCCTTATGTTCTGGTTTCCAACATTTCTTTTGTAGTTCTTTGTTGCAACAACCTATTCCTGAATAGCATGAATAATATCTTTAGTCTAAATGGAGACCCCTCTGCGAGCCAAAGCGTCGATGCGGTTTTGTCGGCAATTTATTATTATTATTATTATTATTGGGGCTTTAGGGCTCACCAAAAGCTAGGTCATTACAGCCCTGCGGAATAAATGTGAATATTTTCTGGTACCCATGACTAAATAAAAAGTTAATTTGAAAGGAACAAACCTTTTAAAACATTTTAAAACTTGTATTTCTGTCATTTTATTTGTTGACAGAACTTTCTTAATAATTAACTATGAAGGTCTACTACAAAGCAGATTGCTAACGATCATCGTGACCGAAATATTTCAATACACTTTCTTAGCGTCCTGAGGAACAGGTGTTATGATCTCAAGGAAAAAATAGATATTAGTAGCGGAAGTTTTATTATTAATTACAAATTTATTGAATACATTGTTTATTTATCTTATAATTGTTAATGTACTTACATGTACCACTTTTCATTAGACATGATTTCAATCTGAAAAAAGAGCAAAAAACAAACAAAACAAAACATTAATTACACTTTCTTGACGAATTAGCAATGTTTGATTTGCATGATGATAGATGATTATCGTGCCATTTTACGAAAATCTACCCCTAAGGGGAAGAAATAGGGCTATGTATGTATGATCACCTTGATGTTGATCGTTTAAACTATGTGTTGTCTTTAATATATTTTTGTGTAAACTAAATAACAATTTTTTGTTTACATTTCAAATATTTTAAAAATATTTCATGACATGAAGTTATTTTAGATGTATTTCTTCGCCGCAAAATTTAAGAGGTGGGTCGGAACTCAACTCACCCTGGGCCGGCCGGTGACCACCAATGACAACTACTAGACACTGTCCCACAGAACTGGAACTTTTTAATTTCAAGTTTAAATTTAAGATTTTTTTTATGTTTTTGATATCTACGTAAAGTTTGAACGAAAATAAGTCCAAACGCGACGACAAGCGTAAGTAAGAAAACACATTTGAGGAGCCGTTCATAAATTACGTCACCAGTTCTCACAGTTTTTCAGACCTTAGTCACGAGCATTTGAGTTTGATAAATAGGAAAAATAGGATAAATAGAGTATTTGAAAAAAGTTTGATAAACAGAACATCAGCAAATGGAATATTTGACAACCACAAGTCGAATAAAATTATTTGTTCACATCTCCAAAGAAATATCCTATGGTATTAACCTTCTTTGGCGACATCCGCTTAACTTCATCATTATCCGAAATTAAGAGAGTATTTGGTTGGAAAAATTTAACACATAAATTACTGAATATATTGAAACCAAACCTTCACGATCGTAGTCCTTAGAGCTGGAATTTCCACTATTAAGTTTTCATTTTGACACTACTTCAGGGGTTGACGAAAGAATTACAAAAACAGAAATATCAGTTACTGTTTTATCAATCACGTAGATCAATCATTTCATTCAGTTGGATGCTAACATATTATAGCACATGTTACAATAATGTATTATTTTCTTCATCCGACTCTTGTTTCCTTACCGTTTGATAAAAATATATAGATCTTCACGATGCGGAGAATTCCGAACTGTTTGTTTCATATTTGCATCAAGGGGCAATGCTTAAAGAAGGGACACCTTCGGTGGTCGTCGTTGAAGTTGTGGAGTTGGTGTCATACCGCGGAGTGGTGCTACTTGTAGTCGTCACGCTACGATGATGTGAAAATACGCCATGTTGCATAGTATTGGTGGGGGTTGGGTTCATGCCAGTGTTGCTACCAGTTCCTTGATTCATATTCTAGGGAACCAGAAGTTTGTTATCAAGCATTGGAAACAGGAGATACATCGATTACGAAAACACTATTGTAATAAAAATTATAGATAATCGAATTCGCACTTGAATAAAAAGTGAACCCGAATAATATGAAAGATACATACACTACATTTTAGGGTCTTTAGAAGTAAAAAAATATTACGATTATTTTTATCAAGCAGGATTGATTTGAATTTAGTCTGAATGAAGGATTTTTTTGACGTTTCTTGAAAAACTTCGATCTGAAAAATTTATATTGAAGGAATTATAATTGTTATTTAAACTTACTTCAATACAATTTACTATACAATAGTAATCTAAAAGTTTATATAAAATTTAAATGACACAAAAATTCTGGATTTGGGAAAAATTTTCTATATATTCCCATTCATATCCGCACACAGCCAACACCGCACTTACTGTACAGGTGGTGAGTTACGTGAAGAAACCAAAGGAATGTGCACAGTAGCAAGATTCGACTCTGCGCATCCGTGTAGCGTGTGGAAGGGATGTTGATATCGAAAAAAAATCTATCTATCTCTCTCTCTCTCTCTCTCTCTCTCT
>NNCF01128711.1:69238-81921 GCA_002313205.1 Laupala kohalensis
AGAGAGAGAGAGAGAGAGAGGGAGAGAGAGAGAGAGACACTCCAGATATTTGGTTTAAATACGCGCGAATGCCACGCCAGCCAATAGTGAATTATTCCGCTCTAGTGGTCGGAGCATATGGCTGTGAGATGTGAACCCCTACCCCCCACTCTGGAAAATGCTTACCTCACGAAGGTAGCACAGGAGACATTCTCATTCTCATTCTAATTATCATTCGTCTCGTTAGCTACCAACGTTGCTACATGGCATTAGGCTCAGTATCCGTCTACGATGCTAGTTCTTTTTCGATCAGTTACTGTCACCGAGGTTAGTTAACTTGGCATTAACTCACTGAGTTTTATTGAGTCAGTCTAATACGAGATCAAGAGACTTTTCTAGAAAAAGCGAGTTCGGAGATTGTGGTTCTCAGTCTGTTAAGAGACACATTTTTATGTTAAACTTTCTTCCGAGTCAAAGACAATAATTTGTTAGAAAGTTAAATGTTTTCGAGCAACAAGATTTGAAGAGAACGTGATTCCGGAGGGCCGATGGTGTAGAGACGTCATCAGCGTGAGTGATCTCAGGCGAAGTCCGAGCATCCGAGTGCAAGGTCGGCACTTGAACCACGAGACGAGAAGATACGAGAAGATGTAAAGGTATTATAAAGAGGCGTAATACGAGAAAATATCATCTTTAGAGTCAAAGATATTTTATGTTATCAAAACCAGCAAACTGGTAATTATTCATGAATGTAAGGGTTGTGATGCCAATATGTTTGTGTTTTTATAAATAAATTGTTTTTGCCTATTGTTCCAAAGGTCTGTTGATTCCTTTTTGATTTATTTAAGTCTGTAAGTGTGAGTATCATTAATCAATTTTGAGCAGAGATCGTGGCATATAATTTGGCGCACCAACGTGAGGGTACGATATCTTCATGCCCACATTTATTTATTTGATTATTGTTCAAGTGAGAGACAACTTTTGAAACAATAATATTTATTTGTGTGTTTGTTGTAAGATTTTGGAAGGGATATTGCTGTAGACATTTGTGATAAATACTAAATTGTCATGGAATCCGCGGAGAAACGTTTCATGCAGTATAGGATTAGGCGCGATAGTACTAAGGAAGAGGAAATAGACGAAAACGTTTCAAATTTATTTGAGACATTACAGATAAATAGTCCTTGAGTCGATAAATCATCTAACCTAGGCCAAACTAGTACTGGCGTGCAGGTGGAAAGTTTAAGAGTCAGATAACATGAACGTGCGATCGGATCCAAAAGCAGTAATTGTTAATAGGGACGGTGGTCAGGAGACTCCGATAGAACAGAGTCAAAATCCTACAACGTCAAACGTTTCATTGCAGGATTTATTTAACTTAATGTCGTCTCAAATGAACGTTGTTCAAGATAAATTAAGTAACATGGATTAAAATATGAATTCAAAATTAAATAACATGAAAACAGAAATAAATTCAAATTTAAAGCCGGAATTAAATAACATGAATACAGATATTAATTCAAATTTAAATAATATGAAACAGGATTTAAAGAACATGGAAAGTAGCATTAAAAACCATGTAGATAGAATGAATGAAAAATTAGAACATACAAAAAAGGAATTAAAGTCGGAGATTAAAAATTAAATTGATCAAACCATTGCAAATAAAAATGAAAAGGATGATCAATTAAAGCAGGAAACTAATCATCAATTAGTGAATGTACGACAGTCTATTAAAAATGTGAATGAAAGTATATCTGTTTGTCAGGTAAAAGTGGGTACATTAGAAACGGAAATAACGCAGAATAGAATTGACGTAGAAAAACGTTGTGAACAGCTTTATAACAAATTAGTAGATCAGCAAAAAGTAATATCAAACGTGACTATGAAGGATAGTGAAATAGAAGAAAAGATAAAGCAGATAGAACAATACGAGCAGAAATTACAAGCAAAGGAACAAGAATGGCATATTAAGTAGCATGCCTCAAGGTAACCAAAAATACGTAAGCAATGTTTGTAGTATACCGATAGATTAAAAATTTAATGGGGACAAATAAGGAAATCCATTAGCATTTTTAAAGATAGTAGAAAACGTTTTTGAAATAAATGGGATTGCTAATCATTTAAAAATACGCTTAGTATATCAAATGAAAGAGGACAATGCTAAGACATGGTTCGATTCTCTCGGAATTATCCCAATGAGTTATGATAGTTTTCGGGAAATCTTTATGAAAAGATATTGGAGTTATGATATCCAATTGAATTCTAAGATTTCTATTACAAAACAATTTTAACAGCGTTCGATGGGTTCAATGAGGGAATATGCAGCAAAGAAGATTGCCATACTAAAATTATTTCGTCCCGTTATGGATGAAAAAGAAATCATACATTTGTTGATAAGACATTTTTCTTATAATATGCAAATGATGTTAAAAAGTGTTCCAGATTTAGATCTAGCTAAATTTCAAGATCTTTTAGGAAAATATGATTGTACGTTAGAAGCGAAACCTACTCCTGAACGGAGAAAAGTGGACGTTCAAGCACTGACAGTTAGTGAAGGAGAAAGGGTGGGTAGATACAATCAAAGTAAAAACCTGTGTGGTCAAACGCAGCTAGAAATAGACCAAACAGCAGGTGGAAGCAGGACGCGAATAAGAAGGAAACTGCGTGCGCGGAAGTAACGAGAGACAACCAAGTAATGAGTCAAGGTTGCGCGAGTACTAGTGGGTTATCGAAAGAAGCGGGAAATGATGGACGCGACGGAAACCAATAGTCCGTTGACAGAGGGTACGATGAGGCGGACCAGAAAGTAGATGTACCCGTTTATACAATAAAGTTTATATAAGATCATGATAGTTTGATTAAAGAAGATGTGGAAAATATAACGAGACAAAGGAAATGCCCTAGTATTAACATTAGAATAGGAGACTGTTACTATAATGCTTTAATTGATACAGGTAGTGAGGTATCTGCAATATCGGAGAAATTATTTGAGGATTTAGAGAGAGAAATGCAACTTCCGGTATTACCATTAAATCAAATACATATACGTAACGCGAATAGTAGTAGGTCAAAATCTATCAAGAAGCAAACTTTTATTAAGTTTTCCATTAACGAAACTATATTTGAGGAGGTATTCTTTGTCGTACCAAATTTAATTTACCCAATAATATTTGGAATTGATTTCTCAGAACATCATAATTGCAGCATAAACTTAAAAGCGAATAAAATCGTGTTTAGGAAGGAGGAGAGTGACAGTAATCCAGTACATGTAGAAACATCAGAATATGTCGTAAAAATGAATTCGATAGAACTTGATAAATCAGAGGAGCAGATAGAAAGTAGAGTGAATGAAGCTAATGCAACAAATAAGGAACAGAAACAACGTATTAAACACCTATTAATGGAGAATCGTCAAATATTCACTAAAAGTAAAAAACCTATTAATAAATATCAATTAGAAATAAAAGTTGAAAGTAATAAGCGCTTTCAAATAAAACAATATCCAATCCCGGTATCTTATCGTGCAGATGTTGCGAAATTAATAAAGGAAATGCTAGCAGATGGAATAATTGAAAAGAAAAATACGCAGTATATTAATCCAATCGTAATTGTCCAGAAAGGAAACGGAACATTGCGTTTGTGTTTAGATGCGAGACGCATCAACACTCTTATGACTCCACTGAAAGATAAGCCTCTGAAAATAGATGAAATTTTGGCAAAATTCGGTAAGAGTACATATTATTCACGNATTTTCTGAAGATGCTGCGCTCGTGTCAATTATTTGCCGATTTTTTTGAGCATCGGACAAATCTGGTAAATTGTTTCCGATCCGAGCCGCGGGCGAACAATTTCCGGGTGGCTATTCGGAGTGAACGAAGACAGGCCGACGCTGCGTTTGAAGGCCTCGAGCCAACAGATGATGAAAGGAGCGACTTCCGGTAGCCGTCGCTGACGACACCGTCAGCGAGCGCCCGAGATTGGAGCCTGACCGACCTTGCGAGGACATTACTCTCCACGGTCTGTCGTGGTTGGTCATCTAAAGAGGTATTTTTACGACGGTTGGTGATGTCTAACCGACGTTGTAATGCGCTTTGAGCGTAAAGAATAGTGTGGAATACGTCATAAAAGAGGACTCGAACTGTGGACTTCATCAGTGCAAAGAGGGGCCAATTATCGCTAGAGATGCGCCTAATTATCTCTAGTAGTTATTAATAAATGTTGGTAGAATTATGTCATGTTAAATTCAGTGTATCTTTATTTTGTTGAGAGAGACAGAGAATTTTTAAATGTTGGTAGAATTGTGTCATGTTAAATTCAGTATATCTTTATTTTGTTGAGGGAGAGATCTTAAATGTTTGTTAGTGTTTGTTATCGTTTGCTACCATTTATGTGTGTTTCTTTTGAGGGGAATAGCATGAAGGGTTTTATTGTACTAGACTAATGGTGATTAAATTTAATGGATTTATTTTTTTCAATAGCGTTTTCCTGTAGTGGACCCATTGTATGGCCATTCCCTTCACTAAAAAAATGCGAACTCCAGAAATATTGTGGAACCCTGAGATTAATTAGTCGAGGCGCTCAAACTAGATCAAAATTGTAAATTCCAGAACTTTAGTATATTTATAACCCTAAAAGATTCGTTCTGCCACTATATATATATATATATATCTGTCTCTTATACACATCTAGATGTGTATAAGAGACAGNATAAATTAACCCTAGAACGGTACTGTGACTTTTAGTACGTTAATGGTATCTACACGCTTCCCAGGCGTGTACGCCCTAATTATGGGTATTTAGACACAACAAATGGTTTATTTCAGTCTTATTTCATAGTATTCCTTGTGATATCTTCAAAGGTTAGTTTAAAAATGATTAACAGTTCTGGTTTTGTACAAAATAACCGTTTGATTTTTAAAAAATTTGAATATAAAAGTGAAGTTGTTCACAATACAATTTTAGGAAGACTAGTACAAAGTTTAAGGAAGACTAGTTCCTACACAGTTTTAGGAAGACTAGAAGAAAAAAATCACGCATTTGAATGTTAGTAAAAACAGAAGGTATATGAAAATTCTTCTTGAAACTCAAATTAGGGATTTGTGCAATTAACACAAATTTTGAAACAGTGCTCACCGCAGACAGGCTTCTTGCAAGTGCGACAAATCATTTTAGACATCCTCTTCTTTTTATAGGAGCAATAGCTACAATATTGCCGCGTTGCAGAAGAAGCTGGTAGTCTCTCCGAATCCACTGTGGGCACATTCACAATCCCAATCACTTGCTAATGCTAAACCTCAGGAATAGGAATATGGAATTTCAGTCGTTTTTCCATACAGGTGGATGTCAGTTGATCTACCAATGTGAAGAGGAAATCGAACCTGGAGAGGGCCTTTGAGGAGCCCATGTTATTCTTGTGAAAGTTGAACGAATACACTACATACGCATTGTAGCAAGCAATGTTGAGCATATTGTAGAATTGGTTCATTGGCCACCTCTTAGTGTTTTACGTATGCAAGAAGTTGCTGAAACACATTGGTCAAAAGAGTCAACTGCTCCCTTTGTCTGATTATAGCACAGAACTATTTCAGGTTTCGAATTATGCTCATTTACTGCATCAACGCCGTGCATAGTTGATATGAGTGACACCAGACTATTCTTTCGTGGACAGTGAAACTGCTGTTAGGGAGTCATGAAAAAGGAACATTGATGATTGAGGAGGTCGTCGCATATATATCGGGTCTACAAATTCCTTAGGAAGCTCTGGCTTGTTCTTCCTTATTGTGCCTATCATTGTGAGGCCATGTTTCATCAAGTTTTAGAGCCACAGGTACACTTGTAAACCAATTATCACACGTCAAGTTACGACCAGAACGTCTGATGTCATTCGTTAGGCTTTCAACGAAGTGATCAGCTGCTGGCTTGTTTTCAGGTAGAGAACCTTTTCCTAAATAAGGAATGGCATTGAGCATGTAGTGTGTGCCAGTATCACACGTCATCACAATTTTGATCCTATATTTTGCAGGTTTATTTGGAATATACATCTTGAACACAACTCGTCCACGGAAAGGCACCAGTTGTTCGTCAATTGTTATATAAGGGCTTGGCTCGTAAAGTGACTTGCATTGCTCAATCAACTTATCCCATATCTCCCTGATGGGTGCAAATTTATCTTGGGACTGCCGTTCAGTTCTTGTTTCTTGGCAATCAAAGCGAAGTGTATTTAGTAAGAATTGATGTATCTTTGCTGAATCTTTGCTGATCGTGCATGGTCTCTATTTTCAAATGATTATCCTTCATTGCACCAGATCGAATTATCAACCCAAGAAGAGCCTTCAGTTCAACAAAGCACAGGTCTTTCAAAGCACACAGCTCTTGGTTCTTGTAGGCTTCCCTTTGACGTGAAATCTCTGAATTACTGTGTGTCAAGATCAAATTCTGCATAGCTCGGGTAATGAATGCATCAAAGCATTCCACAGGTTCAGAAATATGAAGGGCTTGATTCTTGGTTTTCCGATTCACATGCACTATGTTCCTTCCAGCTGTTTTACCGCTTGTTTTAGGTGTTGATGTTTTCCACAAAAAGCCATTTTGCCTTACTATGGTGTCACTGGAAGGAGTTACTTTAGTGACCGTCAAGTTGTCTTCATTAAGTTCTTTCCTTTTCTTTTTCCTTGGCATGCCAGATGATGAATTTCCAGATGAAGCCATTTTTTGCCTACATTTAGAAGTTCTTGATTGTGGTGCAACTTTAGGTTTCAATACAACTGTTTTGACAATTTAATCTATATCTTCATCATTGGCGTTATATTCGTAATCAGGGTCCTCAAAGAATCATCTATCATGAAGGTGCCTTCGTCGACTTCTGTACTGTGTTTATTCTCACTGCACTCAAATTCTTCAATCTGAAGTGCCCATTCACGTACGATTTCTTAATCAGTTGTGAAGGTTTTATCCATGTTTGGTCCCTATAAGACAAACTCTGTTACTATTTTTCGTAATTTAAGGGAGAATACCTACATCGTGATACATTGGAATGAATAAGGAAATTGAACGTTAGGTATTGGTATCAATACGCTTTAGAGGCGTTGTAGCGTAGAACCGTTAATGGTACCTATACGTATAAACTGGGAGACGTATAAAAATTTTCACTAAATGGTATCTATACGTCTTTGAAGCGCACTAGCATGCACAAACATGTACAGTACTCCCACAAGTTGACTCCAAGGCGGTGGGGAGTGGACTGAGGGAAAGGAGAGGTCTCAAGGGTGTGGGGTGATATCCAAAGTCATGTGAAATGGCATTCATTTTTGTCTGCATGTACACCTCGGAGGTGTATAGGTACCGTTCTAGGGTTAAATTTGCTATTTACTAAAATCGGTAAAATTGACGAACATAGTCACTACAAACGTATTTATAGACTAGATTATAAAATATTTGATAATTACAACTATTTGAACATTTTGTCTGCATTAACAAGTAATTTACAACTTATAGAAATAAATAATTTGTCTGCAATGGAGTGTTATTTGAGACACTATTAACAAAAAAATGGTTGTCACAAAATTGAAAAAATAATAAATACAGATTGACAATTGGCAAAGGAATTACTATCGAAGTAATCTCATACAATTTTTCCTGCTTTTTCTGTAAATGTAATTAAATAACCTAAATATCATTGAAGTAGATGGGAAAGGAGATATCGAAAATATATATCATTGATATTTAAAATTATATATATACACACACTTAATTCAGTTTAACTTTTAAATGATACAAATAATATTTCGAAAATAACATTTTATTATATTTGCTTATGACAAATATCGCGATAAAGAAAATTTACAAATATACTATTATAACGTATCATGTAGACTGTAAAATATATATTAACAAATATATATTTTGTGTGTATTAACGAATAAATACGTCCTTTAGTAAATAATTTATCATACAGACATAATGTATAATATGTCAACTGAGGGATAATAGAGTTAATATACATTCCAGACGCCTGCAAGGAATTTTTCCATTTATTTGAGCCAAGGACTTTGAAAAAGAAACGTGCCCAGAGAGTTTTTTCATGACCTGAGCAATTCAATTTTTTTCTGTACTAAAAAAAACTTCAAAATTAATATTATAGCAGAAAAGATCATTTTATCTCCTATAAAAATGCTCTCTAACTTAGTTTTTTGTTTCTTTGAGTAATTGTACTTGAAACTAACTTTACTTCATATGGATCCCGAATCTTTAAAAGCCCGAAAGTCAGTAACTAGGCTTCGTACATAAAATTACTTTATATTTGTGTTAGGGACTTCCATAAGTACAACTCAAGAAAAAGGAACAATGTGAAAGACTGAATTATTTCTTGTTATCCGCTTCACGGGAAATGACCCACAGAGGAAAGGCGATACGACTAATATCACACAAACCTTTCCGTAAGCGTCTTATGTAGCGTTAAAGAAAATGAAAACAAAAACACATTAGTCACAGATTTCAAAATGAGATGCTTCAACTCTTATGGGCTGATGAAGCCGAAGGTCGAAACATATCTTTTTGAAATCTGAGTGTTAAATCATAAACCAACTACAATTTTTGTGAGTACATTTGGATACGCGTTTAGGATTCCTTAAACATTGTGATACGCGTTTAGAATTCGTCTCTGAGTGACACTATTAATACTGAAAGTAATAGTTATTCGTTTATAAGAGGTACAGTGCCCTTGTATGGTTTTAAACGGATTTACATTTAATGCTACGAGTTTCCATCGCTTACAATCACAGATATATTAGATACAAATCTGTATAAAATCCTCGTACAAATAAAACAAATTTCTTATAAATCAATAAAAATTAAGAGTCTTAAAAGATTGCGAGATCATCCGCAAAAGCCAGACAATCTATAAGCAGGTTGTCCTTTCTATATCCCAATCTAATTTCGGTACAACTGTTCTTTTCTAACGACATTCTCCATTCTCTAATTACTTTTCCCAACACACAGTTGTAGAAAAGAGGTGAGAGAACATCGCCTTGTCTGACACCCGTTTCAAAAGGTTAGATATTTCTCCTCTAAATTTGACTTTGGAACGTGTGTTTGTTAGTGTTTCTTTAATTAATGCAGTAGTTTTGTTGTCTAATCCCATTTCTGCAAGAGTTTTGAATAGTGCATCCCTATCTATTGAACCATATACGTTTTTGAAGTCCACGAAAGTAATGATAAAACATTTTGCTCTTAATTTGAGATATGAGTTTACTATCAGTTTCAAGTTGAGAATTTGTTCCGTGCATAATCTATTTTTACTAAAGCCTGTTTGGTATTCCCCAAATTGTGGATCAAGCTGTTGCTCTGCTCGAGTTAACATTGCTTCAGACAGTATTTTATACGTAACTGGTAACAATGAAACACCTAGGTAGTTATTTTCATTAGTTTATCTCCCTTCTTATGTACAGGGAGAATCAGTGCAGTTGTCCGATCTACAGGAATCTTCTCCGTTGGTCAAACGTTCTGAATAATTTCATTGAGTTTGTTAATAGATTTGTCATTTGTATGTTTCCAAAGTTCGGCTATTATTGAATCCTTCCCCAGGTACCTTATTATTTTTGAGATATTTACTTATTTCCTTAATATCTTCTATATTTGGAGGAAGAGAGTCAGATGTTGGTTAGATATTTTCGTAAATTCATATTCTGATGTTTAGCAACTTTTCAAAGTAATTAGCCAAGATCTCGCTATTTTCCTTATTGTTATATGCTGTTTTCTGGTTTTGAACTCTAAGGCACAGACTTGTTAGTGTTAGTTGATTTTTATTAAAAATTCTCTTGACATTCCTGATTTCTTTAGCGGTTTTCTTCCGAACGTCAATAAAATCTGATCTATTCTGTATTGTTTACTGTGAATTCTACTTTTGCCATGCTCGTTGTCTTCTGCGGATTGCTTCCTCACACTCTAAATTCTACTATGTATGTTTCATAACTTTGGTCAGAAGAAGTTCCTTTGGCTGTTGAGATTTAGTTGTTCCCAATTTTCCGGATATTGTATCTCCAGTTTCTTTTTTAAAGTATCTTCTTGGTTGAGTTTTTCAGCGTCAAATTTCGAGATGGTTGGCTTATTTAGTCTCCTAGTGTTCCTTGGTTGGAGTTTGACTAAAATTTTCAACAGATAGTGGTCCGAATCTATATGAGCATTTCTCAATACCTTTACATTCTGAATTTCTTTAGAGGACTTTCTAGATAATTTCTATTAAACTTAGTTTCTATTTAAATATTAAACTTAATTTCCAATTAAATATTAATTCTAGTATCTATAATTAGAATGGTTTCAACCACAGTGGGTATTAGACGACTACATCCTTTTATTCTTTATTTTTAATGAAATAAAGAATTTTAAAAAATTTACCATGAACAAACAAAAAGCAAAAAAGAGATTATTTCAAGATGTGTGGACAGAAAAGTATGGGTATATCGAAAATGGTGACAAATTGATATGTACTTTATGTACAGATATAATTACCGCCAGGACTTACAATATTTAGCGACACTTTTCTTCAAAAAATAAATATGTGAGTGAAATGGCAAATGAAGATAAATCTGAATACATTGCAAAACGTGTATTAAATTTTGGAAAACAAAATAAATTCTTAAAGAGTTTTATTACCAGCAACAATCACGCTACATCTGCCAGCTTTATTGCAGATCTTAGCATTGGTACCAACGGAAAACCATTTACAGACGGCGAGTTTTTGAAAAACGCATTCATAAATTGTTCCAAACACTTATTTAATGACTATGCAAATAAAAAACAAATAATTGAGAGAGTCAAAGAAATGCCATTGTCAGCTAGAACAGTCCAGCGTCGCATTGAAGATATGGCCAAAAATATTGATGAACAGGCTAAAAATGATTTATTATCTTGTGACATAATTAGCACTGCAATTGATGAAAGTACCGGTATAAATAGTATTGGTAGGCTTGCAATAATTATTAGATTTGCATCAATAAATAGCTCGAATGTCAATGAAGAACTATTCGTTCTTGCTTCAGTGAATGACACGTTCAAAGGCACTGATATTTTTCGTCAAGTACAAGAGTTTACAAATTTCAAAAAAGGGGAAAATTTCAAAATTTCAAAGTAAATTGTTTTCCATAACAACTGATGGTGCTCCAAGTATGAGAGGAAAAACTGTTGGATTTGTGAAACTAATGGAAAATGAACTTGGCCGCTCACTTTTATCGTTTCATTGTATCATACACGAAGAAAATTTATTTGCAAAGGCGTCTAGGCAACAACTTAAGGATGTAATGGAGAAGGTTGTTAAGGTCGTAAACATGATAATAGCGCGATCAGCTTTAATACACAGGCGCTTTAAAGCTTTTTTGGAGAAAATTGAATCGAAATATGGAGATTTGTTGTTACATTCTGAAATACGATGGTTAAGTCGAGGCAAAGTTCTTAATAGATTTGTATAGTGTTTTGATGATATACAAATATTTCTTCACGAAATCGGTGAAAATGATCTCGAACTCAAAGATAAACAATGGTTTTTAAGACTTTTATTTTTAACAGACATAATGAACCATTATAATGGTTTCAACATACGACTCCAAGGAAATAACCACACAATTTTCAAAATGTATGAGGAATGAAAGAGTTTTACTTCAAAATTGATATTATTTGAAACTGACATAAAAACTAAAAAATTTCATTTCTTTCCCGTGTTAAAAAAGGAACATGAAAAAGAAAATATCGATAAAGCAATCTAAATATGTTCGAAAGTTGGATTTTCGTCATTAAAAATGAATATGAAAGTCGATTTCAAAGTTTTAAGAAGCATTGGGAAATGTTTTCATTTATAATAAAGCCCGAGGAAATAGAAAATGTTTTAAATTTGCAGTGTTTTCAATATCTAAAAATTGACAATTTTAGTTTAGAAATGATTGATTTTAAAAGTTCAACTTTATGGACGGATAAATTTAAAAATTGCGGAAAAAATTGAAAAAAACAGAAGATAATCATCTTCTCATGATATCAACATGTTGGGCATCACTTCCTACGAAGTTTTCATCTTTGAAAAAAATTGGCTTTGCCATTTTGTCCACGTTCGCTTCAACTTATAATTGTGAGCAAATATTTTCACAAATGAAATTTATATTAAGCAAGAACAGGAACAGGTTAACTACAGAAAATTCAGGTGCTTGTATTCGTCTTAAAACGACTAACTATAAACCAGACTTGACTAAATTGACGTCACAAGTTTAACATCAGGAGTCATTGATATCCAAGAGAACGTCTATAAATAAAGTTCATTTAACTATGTTTTTAATTATTTTCTTAATTAAATAAATCTTATTATTTACTAAAAGACTGTTTTAATACGAAAATATCGCTGACCCAAACGTCTCTTTAATACTCACATTTTGGTTGATTTTAACACGCGGCCAAAAAAGGTTACCGACCCCTGGTTTAGTGCTTACAATCATGTTTTGTATTAAATTTGCATTATTATGAATTTCAAAAATTAGAATGCTGTACATATTAAAAAACCCAGTAAGTAAAAGTATTTTGACCTAACGAAATAGTTTTTCATTTTTTCTGAATAAAAGGAGATTAGTCTAAGAAAAATCCCAGGTAACGCCGGGTAATCAGCTAGTGTATGTGTATATGTATATATATATATATATATATATATATATATATATATATATATA